>LQNS02000227.1:2357730-2381092 GCA_001587735.2 Parhyale hawaiensis
GGAATGGGCCTTTTGGTTCGTCTACTGCCGCCTATCTAATCTAATCTATTACGTGTATGTGTTCGTTGAACACAATGTTAGACGCCTCAGCAAAAGATACCACTACTGTACGACAAATGATGCAAAATGAAGCACCAAACAAACAGAAAATACAACATTTATGGATAAGTCCGCATTGACTTTGCAGTACCGAACTAAAAATAGGTTTCTAGCAATAGAATTGCTCGGATCGTCAAGTTACGCTCACACTTGGCTGCAGAGGATGTACGCTTAGTGGCAACATCAAAATATAACCTCTGAACTAAGAAAACAAAAGCAACAGTAAGGTTAGGCGAGGCCCTAAGTATAGACATCAGTACAAAGCAACATATAAATCTTCGCAGAGATAATAATCACAAGGAACACCTGCAGCAGCTGCCTCGTCAGCCGCATGTCGTGCATGCACACAGACAAACGGACTACGATGTACAGTTCACCTATTCAGGAGTAGTGCGTAGAGTCTGAGCTTTCTCTTTCGAGAGCAAGTGAACAAAAACAAGAGTCCGCTAACTCGATGTCCTCGTATGTTTTTTTTCTGTGGGGTTGCGATAATGATTCCTAGTATACTCACTCGTTCGGGTTGATTTTGTAAATAAAGTCGTTCGTGGTGTTTGGGAGTGGGTTCAAGAACTGGCCGTTGGTTCGAACGATTCAAGTGCAAGCACGAAAAAAAGCGAATAATCGCCGGGCCAAAACTGTCATTCATTAGGGTGCACTTGATGCTATATCCACGGAAGTTCAATGCAGACACAAAGGGGTTAGGAGATCGAGTCGAAGAAGGGCTACTGAACACAGTGGCTGCGGTCAAGAAAGAACTCAGACGTATAATATTAGATATCCCACTAATTATAAGTAATATTATACACGAATTTAAGCTTCCCTACAAAGTGTCTGCAGCTATCCAAAGAGGGGAAAAAGAAGGAACATGCAGTAGCTATACGAATATCAAGCGAAATAAACACATCTATGGGAAGAACAGAAAGGGAAAAAAAGGATAAAGAACACGGATTTTCTAAGAAAGTTGCCGCATCTCCACAACTATGATGCCGGGGACACACTGTGCATTTATAAGGACAATTTGCTGCGAGGATGCAAGACTTGGACGTCATTTGTACCACGGTATCTATGCTACCGATTTTAAATATGTATCGAAACGGCCCGCGAGCTGCCCATCCGCACATCCAGTTGGCAGTAGAAATGTATATGTGTCCCCAACATTACAGCCCCGGCCTGCCCAATCACCCACAATAGAGAGTTTTGGGGCGAAGTACATCCAGGTAGTTATCTCTATTTCAAATAGTAGTAACGTTATATACACGACCGATATTACTTAGTTCAGTAACAATTTGGAATTTATCGATAAAAACACAGGAACATATTTTCTCAATGAACTTGATACTGCTTTAAATCCGTCTAGTATGACCCAATCAGCTTAAGACCAGACACAAAATGGTGCTGGTGCAGCATAACGTAAGAATGCATTAGTGATACGATATTCAAGTCAATGAGAGCAAAATAGCAATGAGCTGCGCAGGGCTAGGAAAGCTAAAATCAGTACAGGGTATGGCGAGCCATTTTCACTACCGGCTTGGGTTCAGACGAGCCACATTCTGCAACTCGGAACACAGGTCGATCGCAGCCTTCGCATGGCCCTACTTTGTACTGTTGTGACCGCTCTGTAATTTATTAATCTAGCCGGAAAGTATGGCCCGATTGTTCTAGATCTCAACAAGCGGTCTACCAAACTCCACGACCCGGCATGCTACGCACAGCCTGCCTAAGCGTAGAATGTGGCCACTTGCTCGAGATCTGGACGAGCCGTTTGCCATACTTTGCGACCGGGGGCACAGGCACATTAACAACAGAGTAGGCGATCGCAAAAAATAGAACAGTAGGCAGCACAATGAGCACCAATAAACCTCAACGACAAACAATGAGCGCAAATAAAGAACAGTGAACTTAACAGCAAAAGGCAAGAGCACTGAGGGTCTGAGTTTTGCAAACATTTCCAAGAAAACTCATGAGGAGCTGCACTTCGAGGCCGCAGCATGTAAACAAACCTAAATGCCAAAGGGCCAATTTATGAAGAAGATAGATCACCAACGTTACTGGCGTTCGCTTGCGGGTTACAATCAGTATATAAAATAAACAAGCGTTACTACGAAAATAACACACTGCAAGGTTGGAACCCATGATCTGAAAGAACGCAATGAGAGACGCACCATATGGTAGGACGAGCTTGAATCACATGCATTGTAGACAGCAAAGAAATAAGGTATATATTACTCACCAGAACAAGACGTTTCTCAGTGATGTATTGCAGCAAGATGTGTCCCACTAAATGAACAGTTAAGGACTGATGGATGCTGGTCTATTCAATGTTACAGTGTATGTTGCCAAGGCGCTGGATAAACACAGCTGTTGGCTACAGCGGTTTGCACTATGCACTGTACGTTGTGCGACAACCACCCCCGCCTCTACCACCGCTCTTCTCACTACCACAACACGGCACCACGCAGCACTGCTGCTCTCCGCGCAAAACATCGGCCAATAACATTACCTTGGCGTGTGCGAAAAAGCAAGGCGTCTCTAAGCCTGCCTTGCAGCAGCAACCAGAGGACTGTTCCAGTTCATTAAATATAATATGATAGGGAAGGAAAAACAGGAAATCATGATTATTAATGGTGGAGTTTTCAAAATATAAGGCAAAGCCGTTGCAAATGATAAATGCACAAATAATGTTTATAAGCCGAAGCTAAATCGACACTGGAATTCGGAAGTCTTGGGAAGAATGGGAAATTTTGCTGGGTTGCCGGACACCAGGGGGCGCTGGAACGCACAACGACCGGCATGTCAACTGGAATATCTGCGAAGCAGCCGCGCTGCTACCTCGTCTGCCACCCACGTACAGCTCCACAGCAAGATCAAACGTCTAACACATTTAGCAAACAAAACAGTCGAAAATTGCTACGGAATTGCTTCAAAAAGTGTATTCTATATTAGAAGCGTAATTCAATATGAAAATGTAGAGTGAGGTTCGTTGTACAGCACGCAGTGAAGACTTAGCGAAATTTTATCGCCTCAGCGAAAGCGCCAGTTCAAACTGGCCAGTGAGAGGCGATCCCGCCACCGCGCGCAGCCAATGAGGTGCGAGCTTCTTCTTGTATCGATCCGAGAGCGGCGGCCTGAGACGCGGCTCTTGCAGTCCAGCCCGACAGCGGCGTATCCGAAAGAAAAAAGTGCAAACACAAAAACATGCTAACAGAGTAAATTCGCAGATGAAAAGAATTAAGTCAATACGTTAAGTTTAGCCTCCCTAGATACAACGTGCCGGTTCAACAGAATAAAAGAGTAGGTACATGTTGACTGTAGTACGTCCACAAAAAATAAGGAACCCAAGCACAGCGTAAAAGAACAAATCGAGAAGCAACAGAAAAAGTGCAGTGAAGACCGACGGCAGCAGAAAGAAAACTAAGCAAGCACAGCGGGGGACCAAATATAGATGTCCAGGGGGGTACTTAAGGCCAAAGAAAGCTAGGTAAGCAATGGGGTTCCTCTTGATGAATGTGACTCCCAATGACAGGGATGACGTAAATTGGTCCGTACTGTCTCGAGTGTGCGGTCGCGATCACTCGTGGCTGGATTACCCCACCTACTTTCTATTGTCAAGTTTTCCTCGTCTCTTCTAAATTACCTGTAACCTTTCGTTTCTAGACTTGTTTCATTACTAAACAAAAAGGGTTTGATGACAGACTAAATATGGCAATGCTCAGTTCCGGCACTTCGATTTTTTTTTGTCGCTTATATAGATAATTCAGTATATTAGTATGCAGTCTTGTGCCCAACTTAGTGGTTGAGAAAAAGTACTGCGCTCTCTCTTACTTAGATGAAAGTTTTGTGACCAAAATCGCACACAGCAACACACTTTTTTAGGCTTCTTAACAGTTATTTTCCAGGCAGAGCGCAGATGTTCGTACATGATGGAATTTAGACAATAAATGTTGGCAGAGTTACAGCGTCGGTAGGAGTCGGACTTTGTTTTCCTGGTGGGGTGGGGCAAAAATCGGAGTAGAAAATGGCAAAAACCAGGAGTGGGTCGGTGGAAATGAGCCTATTTTGATAAGAAATATCACCGGAGTCAGTCATATTTGGGGTCGAACGAGTCGATTTCGGCATTTGGTGAACCCAGGAGTCGGAGTCAGACTCTGTCTATCTGACTCCGCAATCCTGACTGCTGATGCATGAAAAATAGTCGCCGAGGTCTTAAGACACCGGACTGTTAATCATTCCTCATAAGAAACTATTCAAATGGTATTATTTTTGTAAGAGCAAATTTATTCAGGAGAGCGTTACAAGACACAAGCCATACACGGTACCATACATTACACGGACGGGCACAGGGCGAAGCGGCGCTAGCATATTAGATTAGATTAGATAGGCGGCAGTAGACGAACCAAAAGGCCCATTCCCAAAAAGACACCGGGACTTACACCCCGATCCTCTATGAGCTATTGCCATTATGTTAGTAGAATGTAGANGAACTGCATTTAACCAGGCATGACAGAGCTCACACGCCAGCGCTAGTGAGCACCGACCTAATGGGGTGGATGAAAGATAACAGTTCAAAAGGAGCAGAGAAGATTTAATGGACATTGGAAAGCAAAGATCTGAACAAAGTAATATAAACAAAGAGGGCTTGATGACTTAGACTAAATATGACAATGCTCGGTTCCGGCACTTGGAATTTTTTTTGTCGCTTATATAGATAATTCAGGGATATTAGTATGCAGTCTTGTGCCCAACTTAGTTGTTGAGAAAAAGCACTACGCTCTCTCTTACTTAGATGAAAGTTTTGTGACCAAAATCGCACGCAGCGACACACTTTTTTAAGCTTCTTAACGCAAGCTACAGCTGAAGAAATAAAGTGATAGCGAGATGGAAAACTCTGAAAGGGAAAAGATAAAATTTGCAAATGAAGATAAATTCTAAAAGAAACACAGTCATGGCGGGATAAGGATTAAGTTATTTCCGGACAAAGCGCAGATGTTCCATAACATGATGGAATTTAGACTATAAATGTTGGCAGAGTTGCAGAGTCGGTAGGAGTCGGACTTTGTTTTCCTGGTGGGGGGGGGGGGTAAAAATCGGAGTAGAAAATGGCAAAAACCAGGAGTGAGTCGGTGGAAATGAGCCTATTTTGATAAGAAATAGCACCTGAGTTAGTCATATTTGGGGTCGAACGAGTCGATATCGGCAACTGGGTGAACCCAGGAGTCGGAGTCGGAGTCAGACTCTGTCAATCTGACTCCGCAATCCTGACTGCTGATGCATGAAAACTAGCTGTCGAGGTCTTCACAGGGCGCACTCTTAATCATTCCTCATAAGCAACTATTCAAATGGTATTATATCTGTACGAAGAGCAAATTTATTCAGGAGAGTGAGAGCCTTATAAGACACAAGCCATAGACGGTATCATATATTACACGGACGGGCACAGAGCGAGGCGTCGCTAGCATATAACAATTTTGTTGAGCCAATAATAGATTTTCCAGCTTCGCTATATTTACAAATATCACAACATACCATAGCCACAATATTTTTCGGTCCTCTACTGAACGAGAGCTTCAAAACGACCACTCTATAACAAGCTCACTCGTGTGTTACGGCAAACAATGTAATTGAGGACACCTCACAAAACACACCTGAGGTACAATTGATTATGGGAAAAATGTTTATTATACCGTAGATATGAAAGGGAGACTAGAACATTGGCCTAACTAGAGCAGCAACACAGGCATGGTCTGCAGCCACAGCACGACTGCAAGCGAACTATTGCGTCATAAATGCAGTAAAAACTAGAGCACTCTGAGAGCGCATACCTCCGCCATGCGAGGCAACGGTAGCAAACAATTCAAATTGGCGCTGAAACCACAATTTTCTTTGTATAAACTCCAAAATCAAATCATTTGTACCTTTTGATAGTAATAACAGCTTGCGCAATTTTCTTGAAGATCCGTTCATAACTTTTTGAGTTATACTGCTAACAAACGTTATGACAAACATGAGTCAAACATACAAACGAACAAACCGATCAGCACCAAAATTGATCATTTATGTCTTTTAACATTACTAACAACCTCTAGTCTATAATTTTCATAAAGATCCATTCATTATTTTTTAAGTTATTGTGCTAATAAGCATAAAATTAAAAACGGTGACAAACGAACGAAGAAACGGATCATTACCAAAATTTGGTCATTTACTCTTTGTTATATACCCAACAACTCATGTTAATTTCATAAAAAATCCATCCATAACTTTCTGAGTTATGGCATTGAGAAAAATGAGGTACACAAACAAACAAGCAAACGGATGGACATATCTTCACCAAATGTTAATCATCTGTTCCTCGTAATATACTGTACCTAACAGTCCCAGTAAATTGAGTCCAAATCGGTTCATAACTTTTTGAGTTATCTTGGTGACAGACAAACAGCCAGATAGACAGACAAACACGACGAAAACATAACCTCCTTGGCGGAGGTAATTAATATATATATATGTACGTAATGGGGAAGTACAAATCAGCAGTCGGAAGTATAGCAAATTGGTCCAGTAAGGAAAGTAAAAAGCAGGAACAAAGAAACGCGTCCGTTGAGGAAGCAAAAATTAGTCAATTATTGAGAATAGACCAGTTACACGTCTCTAAAGCAAAACTGTGGACGCTATAGAAAGACAGAGATCGAGGGCTCAAAATGACTATCCATGCAAATAAAGCAAGCAGAAAACTACTATATACGCTGGTGTATCCAAAGTGAACGCAACACGGTGTATCTTCAAGTGATCAGATGAAAGTTACAAGAACCAATGTCGCTTCAGTAGGCTTCAAACTACGATACAGTCAACTTTAATGCTTTGAGGTGACGTCACCCGTGACTTTAATTGGTCACGTACGCAAATATATCTACAATCTGTACGTACGGTTTGAACTTTAGATAGTTTTCAAGAAAAATGAAAAATACTGAGTCACAGTGGTAGGTACGTGAGTAAGGCGGGGTATCTTACAGCTAAAAATGTATCGTATGCATCTACAAAAAATATATCTTTTAATATAATTCAATAATATGCACTGTATGAACCTAGAACTCTATATCCAATTCACCTCCAACCACGATGATTTTAACGTGTACTTAACGATTTGTAGTAGTATTCTCTACAGAAAGATAAATTTTCGATTCGAATTCCAATGTCTAAGTAAAATACAGTTATCAATCAGGATTTACAAAGAACTGCACGCTGTTTAGAAAGGAGCTCATAAGATTACACATAAGGAAAACACACACATACTGATACAGCAACACAGCAACTTCAGGCAAAATCTGACCGCCACGCACGATTTTCTGCTCGTCAATTTTCGAGCGTTTGTGCAATTTCATCATTCTAAAAATTGAAAACCTCCTACTGAAAATCTTTGAACAATAAATTTTTCAGTTTTACGAAGCTATTCATATCAATACATAAACGAATTCCGTGAACAACGTTACCAAGAGATCTGCATTTGTACGCATGCAATGCCGTATGAAAAAAAGCGGATTAGAAGAGCTATTCCTCAAAAAACAATTTTCTTCAAAAGCGACAAGAGAAAATGTAGGCGTGCAGAGTAACTGCATCACAGAGTTCTTCCTTATCAAATGGTCATGAAGCACGGATACAGAGTAGTTTGCAAAGCCCGTAACACCCGATCTTTGCATCTAATGTAACTAGTAATAAGCTGGGCCTTGTGTACATGTCTCAATTAGTTTTATTATAATAGTTGATATCGTTTTATTTACAGTATATCCGCTAAACATGTGCGGTCTATTTGTAACACTGAATTTTTGAGGGATTCGGATCTTTCTCGAGGGCATTCGAATGAGGACAGTATTAGATGAGATCTTTGAACAATATCCTAATTTATATCAAGGTGTTACTAACCTTCTTAGGGCGCAGGAACTCAGAGGGTAAAGTACGCACGTAAATTTAACATTGGATAATTTAACTATTAGGCAGTTGTGCTTAACCGGACCAAACTAATTCTAAGTTTCCATCAACCCTTTATTGTACAAATGGACTATTCCATCACGTTTTAAATAATGGTAGTCCTATGAAAATTGCTGCGTGATGCGGTCCGTACAGGGAGGGCTTTATAAACTGGGGCGTCACGGTGGTGGACAAAACAGAAGAAGCCATCCCATACATATATAAAACCATTAGTCCTGCCTATATATACACCCCTTTTACGTGAAGGGTTTATTTAAGTTACAATTAATTAATCTATCAACACTCAAACTACATCATTCATAGTCGTGGTTTTAGCACTATTATTCTATTCGTGTTAGCCCAATAACATGAATGAGACACACTCGGATTAGATCGTTAATGGGGTCAACGCAAGTAAAAATTACTTTGCAGATACAAATTCAAGCTAACATCATATTATGAAGAAATATTATACTGAAATTGAGAAGAGTGATGGAGGAGAGGGGATAAAATACCATGCAGTGGTGTTAATGCAGTACATATTATAAATTGCTATGCAGCGACATGCACCAACGGAAGCTACGCTAAACCCATGCTGCCCTTACCTATGGCTTCACGATCTGCAAGGAACGAAGAAATGCATTAACATTGATGGTCTGGGGAGAACTTCATGATTGCGCAAAAAAAAAAACTATGAGGAATTCAGATAAGTTTGTCTGCACCTCGTTAATTTAGCACTTTTACTACTGACTCAGCTCAATGTGCAGAACGTTTACTCCCAAACTGTTCATTTTAATTGGACACGAGCGTACATAATATACTATGTCCTAATTTTGTAAACAGTTGCGCCAAATAACCATTTTTTTCTTTTATGGCATATGTATACCTACTCAACGTTTGTATGGTCGACCCAAACTGACAGTTTATCAAACTCTTCATAAATTAGACCACCATTGTGGAGAGATTTGGAAATATTGTTATGCGTAAATTATCACGAGGTCCTTTGGATTGAGCTTTTCCAAATTTGACAGAGCAACCTCATCTGCAAACCAATACACCGAACACGAATGGCACAGGAATGGAAATAAAGAGAATAATGAGTTATGCTACCTGCATGATACAAATTACATTCCAAACAACGGCACATTCACTGAATTAGGAACAGAAAAAATTAGCCGTTTAGAGCAGTGGTTCCCAGTTAGGGTGCCCGCACCCCCTGGGTTGCGAGATGAACTTTTAAGGGTGCGAAATGGCGATAAATTTCTTTATCATTCAAAATTTAACTTGAATTCGTTGTACAAAATTAGTATAAATTTCAATTATATGTTATGAATTTTGTAAGGGGTGGGAGGAAAGATTAAAAGTTCTCTAGGGGTGCCCAGCATACAAAAGGTCGGGAACCGCTGGTTTAGAGCGAAAGAAATTTATGATAACCAAATGCGCACGAACAACTTAGTTGTCCGTACGCAACACCCCACATACGATTATGATACCGACGTTGTAACTCCAGCGGTAAGGATGCACTGCTAACAACTACCGCTAATCATAACATTCAGTTCGGAATTAACAGAAAAAGTTTCAACTTTTATTGCTACTCCAAAATGGCAAGCACTACACCTGACAAACATCTCATACAGGAGATACTTAACACAATCGCGAGCTCAACTGATGAGCGGATGTTCAGCAAGGATGCACGGGTTGGTAGTCAAGATTATTATTAGCTACATATTTTGTTTAACCTCCGTAGCCTGAATTCAGGCGTTTCAACAAAGAAACGACTTGTGCAGTATTCAAATACCGCATATTGGGTAGGCGTGGTGGCCACGTGCGCTACTACAGGCAGGGAAACAAGGCGCAAAGTATAGTAGGAGACACTCAAGTGGTCGGCCTCTTTTGTGTCCTTCCACACGAGAGAGACTAGAGATGTCCCGCGTACCAGGTCGACTATCTCGATCGACAGCCCACCTCACGGGACAGAAAGAGGAAAATAGAGAACCTACCGAACTTTACAAAACTTACCTGAGCACGAACTGCGGCCAGATGCTACATCCCCTGCGTATAAGGCACTCAGGAACCTTCGGTACGTGATGCCCAAATATATTGTGGCAGGGATAGGGCCCGCCAGAATATGCCCCTGAAGATGGTAGCCAAGATATCGATGAACGTCTGCTCATAAGTTGAACGAGCGGCTGTACAGTGTGACCTCAGCCATTGCAGCAGAAGTCTTGGTAAAGACAAAAAAGTCGGGAGTATCACTGGGCGACACAAAACTTGCTTTGACAGTGCGGACTGGGCTTAGGGATAATAGGTAAAGTCAACTTTTACCGCACCCCCTATTGGGAAACTGCTGCACTGGTTCGTGCAGCAGATATAGGCCAACTGGCCCCAGAGGCGTCTTCGGCTACTGTCGGACCGCGTACAGAACGTAACCGTAACATATGCAGTGCATAACACTCGACATATCGCTGGAGCCGCTTCTGCGAACCCAACAAAAATTATTTTGGATTACTCTGCTGCGCCGGAGCTGTTTACCATAATTTCTAACTGTGAAGGCAAAATAGAAATCAAAGAATATCACGCTAATAACACTAACAAAAACAACAATACTAGCGACAAAGGAGCAACACAAAAGCGGAGCACGTGCAGCCCGACCACGGCATGACGAGGGCACAATTTTCCACAATACGGAAAATTTCGGGCAGACGGAGGGTGAGCGCACGTGTTCCTCAACATTATAGAGTGCAGTTCGCAATGTGCTGCCTTTTTTGTCCACACTTTTAGCGTATACTGCACTCTTTTTATGTCCTCATCCTTAATAATAAGACTAGTACTACTCATTTTCATTCTAAAATAAGGCAAATTATTTCATAAAATGTTACGCATTATAATTTAACTTTAGTTGGTTTTCAGACACGGCACTTGAGTGATCAATGATGTAGAGCGCACTCAATGGGGTCAGTAAAATTTCGCCATTCTGTATCAATGATTGCGAATCTGAAGAGATGGCTTCAATTTTCTTTACTCAAAGTTCGAAGTCAAAACACCCAATCAGAAAATTTTGGGCGATTATTCGATGCCGCTGCAATAAACAATCGGACAAACGGATATTATTCAACACTAGGGGAAAGTTGTGAAACCGCGGTAGATTAAAGGGCCGTCAATACTATTAGACTTTCACGTGGAGTACACTGAGATAAAATTGGATGCACTTAAGTGCATTCAAATTACGTGCATTTTTTCATTTAACCGAAGCACGCAAGTGTATCATAAAGAGACAGTGCATCTTGATGATGCATATAGGGTCCTATAATGCACTTGGTCACGTTGATGCACTTAAATGTTTTAGTTTTTGGACAAAGCCGACGATGCACCAAGATGCATCCAAAAACAGGTAAAATTGAAGCACCGGAGAAGACGAAATTTCGAATTAAAATAGCGATCTCCGTGTAAGTGACCGCGTTTCGTTTCGCACGTATAACAAAACTAAAAAGTTTTTGTTCACTTTCTTTTTGCGGAAATATATTTATCTGACTGAAATATGTTTTCTTGTCTGCTGCGATGACACACAAAACTACGCCATGAAACACCTACGTGCGTCAAAATTTTCCTCAGTGTAGGTGCATTTTCATAACGCGAACACGAACATACCATGAGCACGAGCACAATTCGGGGTGTAAAAGTCTTCCATCGTAGTGAAAAACTCCCAACAGAAACACTCGTTAAGCTGCCAATAAAGCATGGTGTTATTGAATGTGGTGCAGCGTATATAGTAATACTACGGAAATTATCAGCGAACACCGTAATGCATGCTTCTAGTGCATCTTTTAATGATTGACAACGGCGGCCTCCGGAGAAGTTTTAAGTTTTAGCTACTAGCAGTTGGCATTGAAAATATTTCGTTTTTACTAAATAAATACGGCATTTTCCCTATTCGTCTAGATGACTTTTGTTTCTGACATACAGTACATGCCAAGGCTTCAGCATGGGAAATATACGATTTCAGCAGCACAAAAATGAGTTGAAAATCACGTAGATAATTTTGTACCGGAAATAAAAATCCGAGTGAAGGATGACGCAACCCAAGGATCCTCAGAACGCTGCTAAGAAGACTCCGTAAAAACCTTCTCACAGCTGAATTGAACCCCTGCATATCAACTCAACACGGAACCTCGAATACTACTGGTAATAAGACTCAGGACATACAAATTTACAGTCGTCTCCTGTTGGACGCAAGACGGCTGTATATGAGTGATTTGTAGTTCTGATTACATCAATCCTGTAGGAAAATACCGGTAGGCCTGATACATTTTTCAAAATTCAGTAAGTTGGAAATGGAAATAAAAATGTAAATGCATGAAAACAAAACTGCATTGTTCTCAAGTTTCGACAAGTGAGATACTGAAATTAAACGCGATGCTGGAAAGTGCAGAAATGCGAGTGGAATGTGAGGTGTAGAAATGAATAAACGAGACGATAACGCAGTAAACAACGTACCTATATAGTCACTTTCCCGAACGCGAGGCAACTCATAGCCAACTCTAAGTGGATTCACACGACAATCGTATGAACGTGCTCCCTATCCCTAAATTCAGCAGCCGAATGCGTTGCTGTGTCCGCTTAAACGATAGAAAAGGGCACAGCTTTTTGAGTGATACAAATTTCGTCTACATCTGAAGAGCTATTAGAAACTTTAGGGGTGGCACTTGGCAAGAGACCTGACTAGTGGTTCTTAACCTGGGTTGGATCGAACCCCAGGGTTCGGTGAGTCAGTTTCAGGGGATCGGCGACTTGATTCACCCCATTCGTATATGATTTGTGACGCCACGCTCTGCTTCCTGGTATTGTTCTCTGAAAGTCTGAATACAGCGATTTTCTTTGTAAATGATGCGTCCATGATACAGTTTGTGCACTAATAAAATATATGATAATATACGTATGCTTTGAATCTAAAGAAAAATAAAAGCTCAATTTATTTTTCTTAGTATGAAAGGGTCAATGAATGCATGTATGAAACTTGAGGGGTTCGGTACCTCCAAAAAGGTAAAGAACCACTGTTCTATACACTTGGCAAGAAACTTGTCTAGACAACGTTCTAGAAAATCTATTTGTAAACCCACAGCAGGATTCACTAGGTCACAATAAAATAATCGGATGCTGAGTTGAGGGAACACGTTCATTTGACTGTCGTGTGAACGCGCCTTAACGCTGATTTCTCATCCTAACCTCTCCTAATGTAATAACCTTGCTAATTACGTATAACACTAAGGCTCCAATATATGTATGAAGTATTAAATAACAACTTTGGAATACACAAAGGCTTCCAATGATCGGGGAGAACTTGCGATTAGATCAGGTAGCTGGCAGTAGAAGAACTAACAGGCCCATTCCCACAGTGGGCTGGAACTCACAGTTCATAGGTGAGCCGACACCATCGGCACCGGTACCCGACGTATCGATAGCAAAGTATCGGCAACAAAAGTGGTGTCAATACACCTCGATTACATTCACAAACTCACAATAACTTTAACCTTCGTTTAACACCTTCGTTGCCAGCGTTACCTTACCTAAGGCAGCGGTATATTACCCATGTGACTAAACACAAAGAGTGAAAGTCCCAAATTGGAGTCGAAGCTGTTAATAAAGGTATGAAAATCTCGTACGTTGAAAAAAAAAAAATCGTTTGTGTTTAGCGATTACAGAAAAAGTAAAATGATTGGCATGCAACACAAATTAAAAAAAAAATCTCAATCCAAAACAGTCAATGCAAACAATTTAAGCTTCTTGCATTAGGGAGATACAATATATAATTACAGAAAAAAAAGAGGGCATGCTGCACGGATTGAAAAAATAGTCCGCATTATCCAGTAACACAATTTAAGCATATTGCATTAGGGAGATGCATGCATTGATTCATTTGAATAAAGAATCGGTTGCATTCTGCTATTATATCAAGAAAAGAAAAAAAACAACCGGGCATGCAGGAAGATTTTAATAAGAATCAGCCCGCAACACCGAGAGCAAACAATGGATGGGACCGCTTCATGGCATTTTAATTTGGAGGTGGAAGCGGCGCAGCAGCGCTGGTGCGGCCAGCTATTGTGCTAAGGAACTGTACGCAGTTAGGGGAGGCTGTGTATTGATAGCATAATGGCAGATGACACGGTTAGTTAAGAGGCGCTACAGGCGGTGTGGCGTGACATTGCGCTTATTGTGTGTGGTACACCCTGGGGTTACACCCTAGTATTTTGCTTAATACTTTTGCGATGCAGAAGCAGAGCATTGTGTGCAGCTCACTGCTGCAATGCACAATGGAACTAAAAAATAAAGACGTGAAGTCTACGCTGGGGATGATAATAATAATAGTCTGTCACATCCCCTAACGAATCCGAATGTTCTGTTGCTTCCTAACAAAGAACAGAAAGGTACGCAGCTTACAGGTATAAATTCGACTGAAATTAAAAGAGGTATCCGAAAATTCACTAGTGAAAGCTTACTCGACGCTTAATATATAAGCAAAGTAAAGTACTGTGAGAGAGCAAACCTCTGCCAAGCAAGACAAATTTAACGAAATATTCAAATTGACTTTTCTTTTTTTCTTCTTCTTTTCCATCAGCATCAAAACACGGTCATTTGTGCCTTTCGACAGTAACAATAGCTTCTGTAATTTTCTTGAAGATCCGTTTATAACTTTCCGAGTTAGGTTGAAGAAAAATATTTTGGCAAACGTTAGTCAAACAGACAAACCAATCATCACTAAAATTTGATCATTTACGTCGACTAAAATTTCTAACAATTCCTGTAAATTCCCACAAAGATTTGTTGATAAATTTTGGAGTTATTTTGCTAACAAACATAAAATCAAACACAGAGACAAACCAACAGATCATCCCAAAAATTTGGTCATTCATTCATGTTATACCTAATAACTCGAATAAATTTCATAAAAATTCGTCAATAACTTTTTGCGAGATAATACTAAGAAGAAAGAGGCAGATAAAAAAACAACAGTTGAACGAATAATCACTATTATTATTATTATATTCCTAGTTTAAGCCTCCCTACCCACAGAGTGCACTGTGCTACAAAGAGAGGAAGGAAGAAGGGACGTGGAACCAATGGACGAGTCAATGCGCATGGGAACAGCAAGTCGGGAAAGAAGAGGAAGAACAGAACAAAGCATCATCAGTAGGAGGACGAAGATAAAAGGAAGGAAACTGTGCAAGAAAGACAGACGTCTCGAAGGCCTAGCTAATGGCTAAGGTAACCTACACAACCCCCCCCCCCTCGCGAGGGGCGCGGCTCCCCATAACATAGGATGGACGAACCTAACCAACTTGATCCCATGGCCTATGGCCCATCCAATCACCCTGAGGTGAAGGATAATTAATAAAATTTAATCATCTGTTACTCTTACCATGCCTAATAATCCCTGTAAATTTAATAAGGGTCCGTGCATTACTTTTTGTGTTATCTTAGTGACAGACACCCACAGACTAACTCGACAACAACATAACATCCTTGGTGGAGGGAATTATTTGGTGAATATAAAGCAGTATCAACAAGCAAGGAAGCAACAACGCTCGAACAATTTGAACGACGTTAGCTTAGCGAACGAGGAGACAGCAAACTATTCTTGCAGTAAATAAAACAGTTCATCAAACGATGAACTCTATGACAGCGGATGAATTACATGATACGTCAGGTTATTCTCCTAAGTCGCGACAAAGTGTTTCAAGAAAGGAAAAGGAAAGATAGTACGTGAAAAAAACAAGTGAACTTATGCACGGTATACAGCGCATGGAAACAGGAAATCTATAAAGAAAAGGAAGGGGCCATAAAAACTGCTCGAAGTAGGAAAAGGACCGCACGCCTAACGGGCACCAAAGAAAAGCTCTTCCACAATATTATTATTATTATTATTGTTATATTCCCCTCCCCCAGTTTAAGCACCGAACCCACGTCCCAAGACGTCTTCCATAATATAAGATGGACAACCCTCCAACCTGAATCGCTTAGCGATTAACCAAGATGAGCTTATCCTGGGTCTATAAATGTTGCACTTCGGCACCACAAGCTTGGTACGCCGATGGGTAGATTGCAAGCACGCAAACCATTTGGTGCCATATAGGAATAACGAAATAATGCACTGTTCCGTGTCCGCTTCATCAGCGATCAAGTTCTCATATAACGCACATGAGGACACGCGGCACGCGACTGCGTCACGCGGAAGCTACGAGATAACACGTGCGGCGACGTGCGCCAATGAGAGACGGAACGTGCCTCGTTCTGAAACGATCGCCGTACCACACACGGCAATTGAAATTTATCCGATATAATGAAAATTTCCTATGGGGAACGCAGGGAAATTTCTAACACTCTAATAAGAGTTACGAGTCATGTAATTAGTAAACATTTAAGCGTATGTCATTCACACGCACAAGTGTCAATTGAAAAGACATCATCCCACGCAACGCTCAACTGTTGTTATTCAACCTAGGAAACCGGCCCCTAAGATAAAAGAAAAATAGCTACTTGACAGATAACTTTATGTATCCCCAACAAATGTGCAGGACCTCTTAACAAGCTGGACCTGCCGGCCAAATAGATGGTGGTGAACTGTGGTTGCACGAAAGAATATTTGCAGTGAGCAAACATAAATAAAATATTTACGTATGGACGTCCCACCCCAAATTCACAGCGCACGGGCACAGAGCCATAACGGCAAATATCAAAGAATATATATGCATAAAATAAGCCAATTTTATTTTTAATTGTGTGATTTAATAATAATAATAAACTAAACCTCACTTTCATATATCAGTTTTAAATATGATTTTCTTTTCAATCGTACCCGCGTATAACACGTGATGTTTGAGTCAAGTTCCAAACTAACAATAAAATACGGAGAACGACGCGGTTAAATGCGGTGGTTCTTAATTTTTTTACTCCCACGTCCCATTAAGGATATATATATTTTTTTCCTTCGAGCAACTTAGTGTTTTTTAAATAAATGTGGCGCTTAGGCATAGAACAAAATTGTTATATTTCATAAGTAAATAGTACCAAACGTGAAAATAAATCGAGATCGCTCCCCCCCCCACCAGCTAAAGAACCACTGGTATAGTGCGTGAAAAGACTGACTTGTTCACGGTAGACGAAAGCGCTGGCAGCGCAATGTCCATGAAGAGCATAATATAGGGTGAGTCAAATTGAAATGTCACTTTACCATCTTAAAAGCATACTACGCAAAAACTATAAAAGATACCTATACATTTCTATTCAACTGCAAATTAAAGAAGAATCCTGTGAGTTTTTAATTTAAAAATACTTTCTTTCAGATATGTTCCATTATGTATAGTATACATAATGCGTAGTACTTCTTTTCAATTCTTACCATTCAGAGAGGAAAAGAACATTTGGTGATGTAATCACGTTCAATATAAGTGAGTGTCAAAATATGCACTATATTCCAGGGTGGACGAATCGGACAGAATCAGACTCCTGAGTTCAACCAGTTTCCGACTCGGACTCCTTGGACCCCAAAAACGTCCGACTCTGTAACCCTACAATTCGACGCGAGGGTCCCAGGATCAATTACATATAAGGCCCATAGAAAGCAGACCTCAGATCTCTTTCCCTCTTGTAGGAAGGACCGTTAATGTGTTCGTGATCAAATCTACGGATATCACAACAAGGATTTAAATACTTTACAGTTAACCGAAGTCACTGAAACCTTTATAAGCGCGTATTCAGTGTATCCAATAGCCACTGTTTTGCAATTGGAGTGGACTGAAAGCGCATGAAGGTGTATACGAATCCTTTATCATTTAATCTTGCGATCATTAGTGCAATCGAATTAAATAACTATCATTAAGAACACAATAGGTTGACAAATACGCTCAACAAGTGCAAAGTAACTACATTTTCCAATATCGATGAGACCCAGCCACATGATTAGGTGCCACACATAGGGAAAAGTACATGGATACACTCAGCTTACACATGTAAACCTGGGATCTGATTGACAAACATTTACAATATTGTAAAACTTGCAATACTGTACCTTACAAGGACGATACAATGTTGTCTTCTATCTACTTTGTGATTGCAAGTTACGGCTAACTACTACAGCCAATAAACTGTCGCTTTATGTCTTCCATTCAACGAACAACCACTCCGCAGATGGGGTTATATCAAAGTTTTTGAGACTCTCGAGTGTTGTAGAAGTGTCCCCAAGATCTAGTAAAGATCAAAAATACTTCACAAGATTCTGTAGCTTGCAAAACAGCATGCAATATAACAAGTTTTTTTTTGTACAACTGCGAGCGTCGTACATGAAGCCGCGATACAAGATTAACGAGTTTCAACTTTGTTACTAGCTTCCTAAATCTGGGCCTCGATTGGCATTAACTCTAAATAAATCTGGACCATGAATGGTATTAAGTAACTCTTTCTCACACAAAAGAAAGACAAAGGAAAGGAGAGAGAAAGAACAATTTGCAGCACTCCCATAGACTTTGCCAGAGACTCGAGCTACCCCTTTACTGTGTGATTAAAAAACACTTTTTAATGGATGTCAGTATGGGGGAGTACCAATGAATGATAACTAGCCTGGCACAAGGGCTAATAACAATAATAAGGTTATGAATTAACTTTCAGCCAGACTCAGTCATTAATATAGCATCAGGCTCATATAAAGTCCTACTGTACCCCGAGTAATGAATCTTCATAAAACTCAAGAGGCTCACAAGAAGTAGTTAGAAAGCAGAGGGAAAAAACATTAGGTAAACTAGAGCACTCTGAGAGCGCATACCTCCGCCAAGTAAGGCAACGGTAACGAAAAATTCAAATTGGATCTGAAACCATGATTTCTCTTGTATCAACTCCAAATCTAATAATTTGTGCTTTCAATAGTATTAACAGTTTCTGCAATTTTTTGAAGATCCTTTCATAACTGTTTGAGTTATGCTGCTTACAAACATTATGACAGACATAAGTCAAACATAGAAACGAATAGGCCAATCTGCACCAAAATTTAATCATTCATGTCTTTTAACATTACTAACAATTCCTGTAAGTTTCATGAAGATTCACTCAAAATTTTTGAGTTCTGGTGCTAACAAACATAAAGTCAAACACAGAAACAAAGAGAAGAACAAACAGATCAGCACAAAAATTTGGTCATTTACTCTTTATGATATACCTAACAACTCATGTAAATTTCAAAAAAATCCGTCGATAACTTTTTGAGTTAAGGCATTGAAAAAATGAGGCAGACAAACAAACAAACGAATGGACGGATCTACCAAAAGCTAATCATCTGTTCCTCCTAACATACCTAACAATTCCTGCAAATTTCGTCAAAATCCGTCCATAACTTTTTGAGTTATCTTGGTGACAGACAGATAGCAAGACAGACAAAGAGACAGACAGACAAACCCGGTGAAAACATAACCTCCTTGGCGGAGGTAATCAGTTCCAGGATGCAATGACGAGGTGTAGTACTTATATTTCTAGGAGCGCAGTCGGTCGCTTCCACTCCGATCGTATCGTCGCCGCCGCCCCCCCCCCNAAATTGAGGGTTAAATTTCTGAACTCAGTCGGACGAGCCCCCCCCCCCCATCCCCCGGCCAAAAGCACTTCTGCTTTCTCAGAGAAGGTCAGAAATGATAATACACTGTGTACAATAACCTTATGTGCCAATTGTGGCTTAACCCAATACTGAATTCTCCGAAGTACATTTAGACGATTCGGCCGCAAACTGCTCCACAAGCGCATGGCAGTTTTGCATATCGATGGGATTGCCCCAGTGTCAGCTTTTATACTGTTCTGAGGTAATATGCTACTCATCATAGTTCCTTTCTAAACAGACCTTGCGATTATATTTTCAGAACAATGGCAGAGCAAGGTACATCCATATTGCGCCTTAACACTAGAATACTATGAGTATTAAATGTACAATTACACGCAGTTAAGAGTAACGTGCAACAAAGAAAGTAAAAGTAAACAGAACTCCGGCGTAGATTTCTAGATATGTATCACATTATATACAGAACGACGGCACTCGATCTTAAGAGTGCCACTTTAGTGTGAGACGTACCTGATTTTCAGGTACAAGATGTGTGCTCATGAGTTAGGTTAGGCTCTCGTTCTAGGTGGACTGAACCTACCTATTCTTAACATAACACATACCGGAACTTTGAGGTAGACCACATACTGTGCCAGAACCGTGTCAAGTTCTAACCACCTAAAAAACATGGAGAGGACGGAAGGGAGCAGCTGCGGATACCAGCCTATATATAAGCGCAAAAGGCAAAGAAACTGCAAACAATTGGCACCCATGTAAAGACTGAGTGGAGCATAAAATTATTATGACTTCAGTAGGACATTGTTGGGCTTATCTTGAAAAGAAATCATGCAGAAGCTGCTAGGAGTGCTTGAACCGTCTCGAAATGCTACACGAGTGTCGACTTGAACAGCACAGATTGCGCCTCAAGAAAACCTAACCTCTCATTCTTCCCCCACCTCCCCTAAACTCCCTTACCCTCACAGCAGCACCAATGGGAAGCGCAAGATCAGCGAAGTTACCCTCACAGGTCCCTCCTCCGGCAGCTCGCTGTCCAATCAGCATCCTCGCAGATGCTGCCATGTCGACCAATCAACGAAGAGTCATAACAAGCGAGGGGAAAAACACGTTGCAGAGGGGGCTGTCGGACTCGAGCACACTTCAAAAACTACGACTTTTGAACATTTTTTTGCCGGTACACAGTGAATCTAAATTTTCCAATGCAGTCGCATCGACACAGTTAGGTACTGCCGCAATGGGACTCTTTGTGCAGCTTAAGCATGTAGAGGCGGTTAGGTCGAGACAGCATCGAAATGAAAGTTTAGGGTAAACCGAGAAGACAGACTTGAGATGAGGGAATATTTGACGGCTATCATAGAAGCAGAGGTTGGCACGGCTGCCGCCGCCACGTTAACTAATAAAGTGGCAGTGCTGCTNGAAATGGAAGTTTAGGGTAAGCCGAGAAGACAGACTTGAGATGAGGGAATATTTGACGGCTATCATAGAAGCAGAGGTTGGCACGGCTGCCGCCGCCACGTTAACTAATAAAGTGGCAGTGCTGCTGTGATGGATGGAGAGGGCGCGGCGAGGGAGACAGGCGCGACGTGTGGGGGAATCTCCTACACCTACACTGCTTTCCTTCCAATAACTGTGCACACACAATATAAAATAACTAATGATGGAAGTTAGAACAGGGGTGATGACGTACAATACATATCGAAACTTATAGATTAAAATGATGTTCTTTCTTCCAATTGCTCAAATTTTCAACACTGAAAACTCCAAGTAGTGAAATCCATCGCAAAATAATGCAGTGAGCAAAGCCAATGGTTTTGCACATTTGCAAAGCACAGAGCATAACTCTGACAGAATCTTTGACCGCCCTAAAAGCATTTTTGCTATTTTAGGGTAGGTATATGAAGCAAGGACTAACAAATAGATGCTACATAACGCTAAAACTTTACGTAAGCCAACAGGCACATCTGAAACGCAAATAGGCACGTATTCTCTACGCGCCACTACCAATTCACTTTACGAATTGAGTTTTCAGAAGCAAAGGAAAGTCGATTCTTGAAAAATCGACCTACCATAACTGAAGCAAGTAGGCCTACTTCACACCCGCTCTGCACCTGTAACAACCGCACTTGAATCAGTAGGTGTCAAACTTCAGTAGAGGAATGCCGAATGGGCTGATTTACCAGCGAGTAGTTCATCATAACGGAAAACATAACTTCTCAACACCAAAGGGCAGAATCTGAATGCAAAATTCTCAGGTAGAAGCAGTATGAGAGATGCCGCTTCAATGGCTAGGCCTGTACTGCGCTGGGCGTCTCACAGATAGTGGTATCTCGGTATTTCTGTCGGAAGGTCTCGCTATGGACGAGAACTCACGTGAATTCTACAAGGCTCAAGTTTGGAAAATGCGTCACCAGGAGTTGCAGGAAAACATAGTGCAGAGCAATTAAAGAGGAACACCTGCCTACCTTACAAACTAACATCAGCTGGAACTTCTGCGAGATGCAGCAATCCCTGCAGTATGTTACTCTGGATAGGTAACTCTTGAGGCGTGAGGCCCGTAGATAGTCTGGTATGGATTAGGATCCGCAAGAATATCCCTCTGAGGAGTAAAATTTCTGAAAGAACAAGCCGTGCTCTCGCCGGTAAGTGGTCGAAAGAGTTGAGCAATGTTCCTAATATTTGCAGGGAGTCTGGTGGGCAACAATCGAAGTGACCCATTCCAAAAGCTGGGAATAGCTTGCCTTAAAAAATGACGGCGATGAAATTTGTTCTCAACCCAGAATCCAAAAAATAGGTAGAAGGAGTTGAGCTATGTTAATGATTTTTTGCAGGGCATCTGGTAGGCTGTCCTCAAGGTCGCCCATGCAAAGAGACAAAAAATATAGGATTAGCTGACCATAAAATATGACGGCAATGAAATTTGCTCTCCATACAATAACAGGTACAAGGAGTTGAGCTAGGTTCAAGATTTTATTGTAGGGAGTCTGGTGGGCTGTCCTCGATGTGACTCTTGCCGGAAAACGAAGATTAGCTGGCCATCAAAAATGACGGCGATGAAATAGCTCTCACCGCGGATGATGGTCTTACGCCACGAGGCGTTCTAGTTAGGAATCCGGTTGACAGTTGGGGTCAACTATTGCTTATGTTTATTAAAAACCTATAGCTAACATATTCAATTTTTTGTTATTTCATTTCAGAGATGCATTTCTAATTAGGTTATATTCTGATATGCTGGCAGCTACTGAAAATTAGAAGTTCAATAGTAGTTAAAGTTGCTATAAGATAGCTAGTGAGCTCATGAGAAGGATGTAGGCGTATAGCTATTTCGTTTTCTTTAGTACAACACTCTGCATTTAACTAGATATATTTCTATCGATTTTTCTTTGTATTTTGAAGGGTTTCTCAGTTTTTCTAAGGATTTTATAGCTATTTCACTTTCTTTAGTTCATAAGTCTGTTTTTACTTAGCTAGTATAGCTAGCTAATTCTGTAAAGTTGTATTAGTAATTTAAAATGTTATTGAGTTTTCCAAAGGATTTTATGTTGCAACTAGTGGACCCGTGCGTGAAAAAATTCACGCAACAATACACACATGAATTTGTTTCATATAGGCCGGTGCGGAATCTTCTCGTTTTTGACTTGCTTCTTCTTCATCACAAGAAATTTTTGATTACATTTCTTCATTGAATATACTTTCCTTACAAAAATACATATAAAGGAA
>LQNS02000227.1:2381700-2391877 GCA_001587735.2 Parhyale hawaiensis
ACAGAGCTATTCTGTGATTTCGGATCTTCTTTTTTTTCTATTTTTTTTTTCTCCACCCGCTGGGCTGGTTGCGTGGGGGTTTGTTAACCTCATGGAGTTTCTCCGTTCCTGCGTCGCCAGTCTGGTGTGATTTAATAATAATAATAATAGCAGTTCATCATAACGGAAAACATACGAACATAACTTCTCAACACCAAAGTGCAGAATCTGAATGCAAAATTCTCACGTAGAAGTAGTATACGAGATACCGCTTCAATTAGGCTAGGCCTGTATTGCGCTGGGCATCTCGCAAATAGTGGTATCTCGGCATTTCTGTCGGAAGGTCTCGCGATGCGATGGACGAGATCTCACGTGAAGTCTACAAGGCTCAAGTTTGGAAAATGCGTCACCAGGAGTTGCAGGGAAAGAAAGTGCAGTACAAAGAGGAACACCTGCCTATCTTACAAACTAACGTCAGCTGCAACTTCTGCAGCAATCCCTGCAGTATGTTACTATGGATAGGTAACTCTTGGGGCATGAGGCCCATAGATATTCTGGTATGGATTAGGATCCGCAAGAATATCCCTCGATCGAGGAGTAAAATTTCTGAAAGAACATGCCGTGCTCTCGCCGGTAAGTGGTCGAAAGAGTTGAGCAATGTTCCTAATATTTGCAGGGAGTCAGGTGGGCAACAATCGAAGTGACCCATGCCAAAAGCTGGGAATAGCTTGCCTTAAAAAAATGACGGCGATGAAATTTGTTCTCAACCCAGAATCCAAAAAAATAGGTAGAAGGAGTTGAGCTATGTTAATGATTTTTTGCAGGGCATCTGGTAGGCTGTCCTCAAGGTCGCCCATGCAAAGAGACAAAAAATATTGGATTAGCTGACCATAAAATATGACGGCAATGAAATTTGCTCTCCATACAGTAACAGGTAGAAGGAGTTGAGCTAGGTTCAAGATTTTTTGTAGGGAGTCTGGGGGGCTGTCCTCGATGTGACTCTTGCCGGAAAACGAAGATTAGCTGGCCATCAAAAACGACGGCGATGAAATTACTCCCACCGCGGATGATGGTCTTACGCCACGAGGCGTTCTAGTTAGGAATCCGGTTGACAGTTAGGGTCAACTATTGCTTATGTTTATTATATTAAAAAAAATTTTATAGCTATTTCACTTTCTTTAGTTCATAAGTCTGTTTTTACTTAGCTAGTATAGCTAGCTAATTCTGTAAAGTTGTATTAGTAATTTAAAATGTTTTTGAGTTTGTCAAAGGATTTTACATTGCAATAATTATAAGTCATAGCTCCTCTGCAGTTTGGATATTAGATGTAGTCACAGCAAATACAGGTAATCTGCTAACTGCTTTTTCTCAACCCCTTTTCTCAAAATTATTCTTCTACAATAGGAAGGGGAAACGAAGCGGCAACATTGTTGATGTTTAGCTAACTACATGTTTACAAAGCAAAAACTTTATAAATGTTAGATAAAATTCCTAAAACTAGAAAAAACAACAAAATATCTAAAAAAAATGGCTTTTGGCTAAAACCAAAATAACCACGGTTATTGCCAATCCTGAAACAGGCACATAGAAAGCACTCGGGAACCATCTCATTTCAATTTTGCTTCACAGCGGTAAATCGGAAAAATGAAATATCGACGATGAAGACCACAACTGCGGAGAGAGGAATACATGAAGCGATGTGACTGTATTATGGCGCAGAAGAGAATATCGGAAGGCGCCCAATATCTACGCAGCAGTTCATATATCTAACAACTGCGCACAGTTGGAGGCAGTTAGGCAATCAGTTCCAGTTACACGGCTGGATCAGTTAGGGCAGGAGGAGAGGGTGCAGCTAATGGCCCTTTAACTTGTTCCGGCGGCGGCTTCACAATGGAGGATGAGCTTACTATAAACACGCTCAGTTTTAGCTTACGCGTGTCTAGAAAAAAGAACTGGTTGCACAACTGGATATGTTAGGCTATCAAACGTAGTAATTTAATTTCTGGAACAAAAATCTTCTAGTTGGGATGAATTAAATTAATTTCTTAAATAAGAATCTGCTGACTGAAAGACTGGATATCGTGGCTATCAGATAAGTTAACTTTAGGTTCAGAATACTCTTGTATGGTCTTTAGGTTAAACAATTGGAAATTCTGGTTTCTTGTTTTCCTGCAAGTGATGAAAAATCTTGATTAAAAACATTATTAAAATATTGAATACTGTACTTATTATTATTACTCATACTGATTGAATGAATAACAATTCGTGAATATGTACATGTATTCTAAGTATATAGTCGCAGTATATATAGAAAGGTTGTATACAGGCTTCAGGGCCTTTGCCTCTATCGCACTAAATGTTTCTCATAATATACTTCACCTCAGCCTCATCTTGTGAGCCTAAATACATCGTCTAACCAATTTAAAACTCGGTATCATAGCATTAACGTGACCTACGCCATAAAAATCTCCCCAAGAAATTCAAAGTACGAAAGCACAAAACATTTATTCTAAAAGCATAAAACGTGCTACCTGGATGCCCGATGCTTCAATTAACAGAAACAATGAAAAGCTGATATTGAGCATAACAATGAGTCAAAGCAGAAAGCTATACTGTTATCTTACGACTGCTACTACAGGGTACTGCGGTTGAGGTGATTCCCACTTCCAATTATGAATCCTTAAGGGCCAATTATGGGCTGTCCAATGATAATGACCTTGCCAGAACTAAACAAGCAGAGAAAGTGCAAGTGTTGTTGTAGTGCCTGTCAACTACTATAGTAAGTCCAGCGTACGCAATGCAACTTGGCCATATCTCACTCGAGCGCGTGGTATAATTTGTCTCAATCGATAAAATCATATCATATTGATATCCTCAAAGTGCATTAGTTAATAGATTAGATTTGGCACTGCTGAGTTCAAGTTAGCCCCGGCCCCCGATGAGCCCTTACGCTAGTTTGAATAAAACAATCAAAATCGCATCAATAGCTTACATATACAAGTAGGATGAACATGAATGTGACACACCCAGTCAACTACCAACCAGTAGGAGGGTCTCTAGCAAAAGCAGATCCACTCAACGACAAACATGAGGATCGCAACCATATCATAAATCTTAAATAAACAAGATGAACACAAGTGCGTCAGACGCGGTCAATCCCCAACAAGCTGCAATAAGAAGGAAAGAGAAGGCAGATCAGAAGGGCCACTCTCGTATCCACGCGAGCGGAGGCAGGCAGTACGGACCGGCGCTGATCTGGCTAAGCGTCACAACACAAACAATGAGGCTGTCATATTAGTGCGGACGCCGGCGGCACGTGCGACCGCTCCGGGATGGGGAGAACAGGGGTGGAGGGGGCGCCCCTTAGTTCACTTACTGGGGGCCAATCGGTGACGGTGGTCGGGTGGAAAATCCCGAATTAATACAGACAGTCGAATATTGAATCCGATATGGAAATAGGAATCCATCTCGACGGTAAATGGAAAGGGGATAGAAACAGGGATGATACCTACATTAAGGTAGGACCAAATTCAAACATAGGAAATGAGTAGTGATTGGCAAGGAAGAATCTTAACAGGTGAGAACGATACAATACAGTACGATATGCAGACGAACATCGGAGAGCAATAATGAATTCCAAACTACCTTGCACCCTCAAACTCATATCCTGGGCTTGGATGTTTCATCAGCAGGAATTTAACTTAAGGATAACCTAATTAAAAAGACAAAAATTCAAGTAGAACATCAGATTTTTTAAATACCACAAGAAGCATGCAAGTTGATACGTTCACTATTTCAATTTGTGAGATTAAAAAAAAGAAGTGCACTATCCTCCTCAATATAGAACCAGCCCTCCTCTTCAACAAAAACTCAGGAATAATGACTCCTCTTTAGAGAGCTCCACGCCAGGCAACCCTAATCTGTTTGTTCTGACCGCATCACTTGCCTTTTTTGTGAACCAAACAATGCAACAACCGCGCAGCGTCTGCGTAAGGATTAAAATACGTACGTAGCTAAATAGAAGAATTAATCCTATAACCTTGTATCACCGAATGTCATTTTTTTTCTCTACGTCATTACAACGTTAATCCTCCGCGACGCCAGGTTTTGACACGGCGCTTTAGTGCCAACTCTCGAGATTAGTTTCAGTTATATTGGATAGTTTAAGCTTCCGTTTCTACAACAAATGATTGAAGAAGGGATATACAGTATGTCTGTAGAAACGTGGGACCCCAGTACAAGAGTGTCCCCACACAGGATCAACGCGCATGGGAACAGCAAGTCAAGAAAGAAGAGGAAGAACAGAATAAAGCGTAACCGTCTGGAGACGAAACGGAAAGATGCAAATTGGGCGCGAAAGAAAGAGGTTCCGGAGGCCGACATAAAGCTAAAGTAACGGTAGGGTCCCCCTGGGGTCGCTGATCCTCATAGCATAGGATGGGCGAACCTAACTACCTCCTCCCCCCCCCCCTTTAGCCAGCCCCTTGAAGAGGCTAACACTGCGGATACGTAGTGCTTATTCGCAATATATATTGGACATCTCAAGGCGACTGTCTTGACATAATTCGACGCCGCTCGCTTTAGGCTCTATAGACATTAGATAAATGTTTATTGTTTGCAAAAGGACCTCAGCTACGTCACTCCCGAAAGTGCACTTCTCGGCGAAATGTAATAGAAAAGTTAATTGAACAGGAGAACTCGCATAAGACATACAAATTTACAAGCTGATGCTTCTATTTAAAAATATAGTCGAATTTGTTCGATCAATTAAATTATAAGGCAAACGCGACACTTATGCTAAGTATGGGCAGCATGGGGACCGAGCAAAGTTTGATGGGGTATAACAATACTTAGTTCCCTTGAAATCAACACTGGCACGAAAAAAAAATGATATGAAAGATGAGTAACATTCGCCTATAAGGCAACATCTTCCGATTATAGCTAATTATCATTAAAAAAACTGTACACCTGAACTTCCACAAGCAGGTAATGAAACTCAAATGAGGCAATAAGTAGCAACCTGCAGGACGCCCAAAACGCTACTACGAAGATCCGCCACAAAGCAATTAACTAACGGACTTGGCAAATAATTAACAGCCTCCAATCTGAAGGAATGGGCATCAGTTTCCGCACGTATGTTTCTCCTAAAGACCTTGAAGTCACCTCAGTCATTAGCGATGCCTTTGGGAAGTCTCTCTTTCGTGCCCACTTAGCTTCGTTCCAGATTTCATACTCCTAATTGTTCAAGCTTTATTCTGTTCTTTCTCTGTTTTCCCGACTTGGTGTTCTCATGCGCGTTGATCCTGTACGGGAAATCTTCGTGCATGGGTTCCTCGTTTCTCTTGACATACTATATGTCCCTAGCTCTTTCCTCTGTGATATCGTTTTGCGCGGAAGCGGAGGCTTGCACTTCCTAACTATAGGCTAACTAACTAAAGACCTTGAGAGCAAGGAAAGAGGAATACACCCGATCATTTTGAATACCTTATAAAACATGAGTAACTTAAAGAGTTTAGAGAACTATATCGATTAACGGGTTGGAGTAAAGCAGCGCCCTGTTGGAAAGGAAGAATATTTGCCAAATTGCGCACGGGTGCACGGCAATTTGAAAAAGCACCGTCAACACCAAATATATAATTTCTACAGTGCTCAAAAACCTCACTAACGCAATGCACGATTAGCATCTTTATGAACCGCAAAAAACAAACAAAGGAGACGATAGTTCAAAGCTCGATAGCCTGGAAAGTTATGCATAGGGGATTCCCGTGTAGGGCTACAACTCCTATGGATGCGAATTCTGACGAACATTGTTCGGAAGAATACGTCAGAAATCTTCGTAAGAACAAGGTGGTTACACTGTGCGCGTTTCCTGACAGTTATAACGTGTTGACGACTTCGTAAGTGTTCTGAGTTTCTGACGTGTTCGTCGATGCCATGCACAGTAATCACTCATTGGAAAGCATGCGACCTGCGTTTGGTAATGGTATTTTCCTCGGTGAACGTGGAAATTTTTAATTACAAAATTTTTGTAGTATCGGTATTGTGCTTTGCATAATTCAGGTTATGTTACAAAATGAGTTTCGCGGGATTGTCTACACCCAAAGTAAACCAAATGCTATCCCTTCAGTATGTATTCAAATGTTTGGCTCATTCTAAAATAGTCGAAAATCCTTTCCGGCTGGGCACATAGTTTTTGAATTTAAAAGTATTTCAACTTCTCCTCTCTCGTCTCGGCTAGCATAGAAGTTGTTGACATGTTCTGCTTTAAAGTCACGTAACAAATAACACACGCTTTGCTACCGGACTTTAAAGTAAATAATATTCATCAATTTCGTCAATGTTTGCTGGGTGATGTTGAAATGAGTCAATGACCATCAGAATATGAGAACGCGCTACGATTTCTAAGAATGCGAATTCTGACGAAAATTTATCCCAACGAGTTCTGACGCATAAGAATTCTGACGATCACTTGAGACTGTATACAGTGGCAGCGACGTCGTCATACAGAACACGTACTAATTCATCACAACTTAGTTCATGGACTTGAAAGAATTCAATGTTCGTCAACTTCGTCCATCTCTACTGGGCGGCAGAAACGTTATATTATCAAACACCGTGTTTGGTGTGACTACCTTGTTATACTTGGTTTATGGCGAGCATTTCTGATGTATTTGTCAGAACAAATGTTCGTCAGCATTCGCATTCACTATAGGAGTTGTAGCCTTTAACAACCGCAGCGAGTAACAGTACGCGAATATAAATAAAGAGAAATAGTTATGCAAAAAATAGAAAGAAAGGAAAGGAGCAAAGTATATACACGAAAGTAAAGTTTTACAAACGAAATACTTGAGCAGAATAAACTAATTTTACTATGGGCGCTATTTCCCACCAGACAGAATCAACGAATCTCTTCCTATGCCTCCACAGGGCAATAAATCAGGTACAAACTGGCCATCATAAATCATAATATAAGAGAAACAGTTGGCGATACTGCAGCTCTACGGCAATTACACGACCAATGCGCATTACTGCAGCACTCGGTCACTGGCCTAATGCTTGGTGCTTGTGTCAAGTGCAGTTCAGGTAACACAACGTGTGGCGATTTCAACTTGATACGTGCCATGTGTTCTTTAGGGTTGCAGAGTCGGCTGGACCCAGTCCGACTCCTGGGTCCAGCTAGTGTCCGACTCTGTCAAAACCCAAACTGTGCGAGTTCTACCCACTCCTGTTCTTAAACAAAATAGAAACAATTTCATCGACACCGACTCCTGGTTTTCAGAAATGTCCGACTTTTAACAGAGAAACTCTGGTAGTGAACGACACATTAGAATTAAGAACCAAGTGACTCAGTACCAGGTCAATGATAACAACTTCAAATCAATCTTTCGCTTGCCTTTCTCGAAATTAAGAGTTCTTACTACGGAAGCATAGGTATAGGTATAGTTCACAGCGCGAATATGCTATAGTTTGCAGAACTATACCTGGTTTGGCTGTGAGATCTAAAAGAACGGACCTGCGTTATCAAAACCTAAACGGTTCTTTTGAAGATAATGCATTCAAAAGTAAAGTCAACTTTGACTCCACCCTCCACTGGGAAACCCACACGCACTGGTTCGTGCGGCAGCTATAAGTCAACTGGCCCCGGAGGAGCGAGTACAGCTGCAGCCGACGACGGGTCGCTAATAACTATAGCGCATTTACCTTTTGTCTACGTAAGTTTCAGAATGTGTTGTGTGTACACTGTACAGTGCAATAGTATACATAGGTACTAGAAAAAGTTTCCTATTTTAAGCCTCCAGATATACACCTCCAGTTCACTGGGACCCAATAAGAGAAAGATGGGACACGTAGAATTCCAAGCAAACCACGGAGCCCAGATAGCTACCTCAAATTAGATAAGGGCGAGAATAGCAAAAAAATATTATTTTTCAGAAGCACCTGCAGCGTACAATAATGTAAATAGGTAACTATAATAATATCTGTACATAGGGAGAGAACAGCACCAGCAGCAGGAAAAACACAAACAAAAGAAGAAGCAACTGCAATCCATAAAAAGGTTGAGAAATTAAGAGCCATGCAATAACACAAGCACAGAAACAGCAAATTTGGGGAAAAAACGGACAGCATCAAAAACAATCAGTAGAAGCTTAAATGCGGTGCATTAGAAACTTAAGGAATTAAAAGAACAAAGCGCTACACTAGACACAAACATGAAGGCTCTGCAGTGGATCCAGCGATGAGTGGTTAGCACGGTAGGAGGAGCTCCAGCGGCGGCACGACAGCCTCCTGCTGCTGCCGCTGGCAGTCACGGCGCGCACACGGGATCGTCGATACGGTTTTATTGACAGCAGCGATGTAGATACGGCCGCTACACTCGGGCGCTTCAACTCTGTGGAATACGGTCGTTGGGAATTCTATTCCCACATACGTGGTTGTGTATACTGCATTGATGGTTGTTATGTCAACGACCGGGCGCCAGTGTTAAACAGGTGTTGGCTTCGACGAAGACCCAACCCACTCGTGGTGTGCATTATATTTAGCTACCGAATCTAATATTTTTAATTTTTAAACAAGCATATTTTCAATCGCGGAACAGCTGCTAAAATAGAGAGGATAAATCCAGTTATATTTAGAAGGCGAACACGTTTAAAAACCTGCGTACTATATGTTTGATTATTAAACTGAAAAAGTTCAGCCAAAATAACGTGATTCCTTAAGTAAAGAACAGTTTATGGGCACGTTCCCCGATCGGAAATTATAAGCGATTAACGGATATTAATGCAACCACTCATATAAATCAGATAAATGGTCATAATAATATAATTTTCAGATGAGGTCCAGACGGCCAGGCGACATCAGTGCCGGTGTTAGGTGCCGCAGTGCTTGGTAGCGAGCGCCAGCGGCGTAATGCTAAATTAGCTTAGCCCTTTATCCGAAGTGGAAAATTATAGGCGATTAGTCACTATACCGTCCGATGCCGTTGCTAAAAATATCAGATAATTGCCAGTGATTTTTCATCAACGTGCCTCAATTCAACGGCCCTTTTCCGATAAGTAGACTGGTCGTAACGGGTGCAAGTGTGTACAGTAGATGCGGAAGGGTTAAGAGTCTGACACAGATAGTGTACTTGCATGCCGAGTGTACCCATGCCGAGGCCACCAATACAATCGTAAGCTCAGCTAATGAGCGGATGAACTGCTCGCACGTCGGTAGCCAGGATACCCATGGACATCCACTCACAAATTGAGCGTCTATATTTTATAGTGTGGCTTCGGTATCATGCTTGCTTGATGCGGGTGAAAATTTATTGTATTTCTAGGAACAGAACATCACATTCTGTATGAAAAGAAAAACTATAATCACTACGGCTACAGTTGCTGTTGTGGCACCCTTTCGTATGGCCTACGTAAATTTGTACCGTTATATTACTAGTGATTAGTTTAGCAACTGCAACACTTTTACTCTCTCGTAAATATGCTCATGTATCTATTCAAGCCCTAAGGTAATAACAAAATGTAAAACACGTCAATTAATGAGCTTCCATTAAACAAGCGAAAACTACTTTATTTAGAATGAGTGAAAAAATTGTATGTATACGTAGCCTTTGTACTATTATTGTTCATCTAACATTTTATTGGATTTCGGCAGGTATGCTTGACGTTGCAGAGTAAGAAACTTGAACGTTACTGAAACAAAGAAGACAGAAATAATTTAACGCTGGACTGAGTTAGTGCTCGTTTGAGAAAAAATCAAACAACTTAAATTTTCGCAAGGTTCTTAAAAAAATTTAAAACATTCTTGAACGGTGCAGGAAAATGGTGCAGTGACAGAGTGTATGGAACCAAAAACAATTAGATAAGAGTCTCCACTGAAATTGTTAACATAGAAAAATACAAGATAGTTAGTTAGTTAGTTATAAACTTTGTTTAACCTCCGTAGCCGCAACTCAGGCGTTCCAACAGAGATGAGTGTGTAGTATTTAAATACCACATCATTTGTCGCGTGGCCTAAGTGCGCTACTACGGGCAGGAAACAAGGCGCAAAGCATAGTAGGAGACACTCGAGTGGTCGGCCTCTTGCACGGCCTTCCACACGAGAGAGATCAGAGAAGTCCCGCGGAGTAGGTGCGCTATCTCGATCGACAGCCCACCTCGCGGAACAGAAAAGGAAATAGAGAACCTACCTAACTTTACAATAC
>LQNS02000227.1:2427292-2452401 GCA_001587735.2 Parhyale hawaiensis
CGATCACAAACACAAGAATCGACGATCAAAATCACAAACAATTTCGCCTCCTTGTTCCAACGGCATCAAAAACAGAAGCCACGATCAATTCAAGGTCACTAAACGCAAATTCAGCATTCCATTACTATTAATCCATATTCCACCCTCACATTAACGGTCAGATATTTATTGTAGTTGTAGATGCTGATTGGCGGGCTAAACTTTATGCATACTGGCAAAAAGTATAGCTAAAAATTCATGCACTGGCATCCTTTCAAATGCAGAAATGTACAAAATAGAACAATAATTTCCGATTTTTTATTTATAAATTTATTCAATTTCTACTGCAATTCACACTGTGTACATCCGTTTATTACATTAAAACGGAACTCTTGCTCCATTGTAGCTTTTACTAATGAAAAAAAAAGGTACAGACGTAATTTGAGGAATATACTACAGTTATGCTAATTGACAACACATAGTTGCCAAATGCTTCCCGTAGTACAAAAGTTCGAATCAAACATAAATAAAATTCGCTAAGCGGGCACATTTCAATAGAGAATTATGCTTTAATTACTAAATAATATTTGTAAAATAGATACATCTATTTACAGAGCGTAATATAGTTTGCAAACTTTTCGTGATCGCGATTTTTGATCGTGATTTCCAGCACTGTCGGCGATCAAAGATCACGGACTGCGAAGGCTCTCCGCGTGTGTTTGGCGATCAAAATCTTTCCGCGATCACAAACTTCGACGAAAAAGATCGTCGTGTAGACGCGGCTTTAAGGATAACCTAATTAAAAAAACAAAAATTCAAGTAAAACATAAGATTTGTTCAATAACACAAGAAGCATGCAAGTTGATACGTTCACTATTTCAATTCGAGTGAATCAAAAAAGAAGAGCACTATCCTTCTCAATATAGAACCAGCCCTCCTCTTCAACAAAAACTCGGGAATAATGACTCCTCTTTCGAGAGCTCCACGCCAGGCAACCCTAATCTGTTTGTTCTGACCGCATCACTTGCCTTTTTTGTGAACCAAACAATACTACAACCGCGCAGCGTCTGCGTAAGGATTAAAATACGTACGTAGCTAAATAGAAGAATTAATCCTATAACCCTGTATCACCGAATGTCATTTTTTTTTCTCTACGTCATCACAACGTTAATCAGCTGCGACACCAAATTTTGACACGGCGTTTTAGTACTAACTCTCGAGATTAGTTTTAGTTATATTGGATAGTTTACGCTTCCGTTTCTACTACAAATGATTGAAGAAGTGACATACAGTATGTCTGTAGAAACGTGGAACCCAGTACACAGGATCAACGCGCATGGGAACAGCAAGTCAAGAAAGAAGAGGAAGAACAGAATAAAGCGTAACCGTCGGGAGACGAAACGGAAAGATGCAAATTGGGCGCGAAAGAAAGAGGTTCCGGAGGCTGACATAAGGCTAAAGTAATGGTAGGGTCCCCCTGGGGTCGCTGATCCTCATAGCATAGGATGGGCGAACCTAACTACCTCCCCCCCCCCCCTTTAGCCAGCCCCTTGAAGAGGCTAACACTGCGGATACGTAGTGCTTATTCACAATATATATTGGACATCTCAAGGCGACTGTCTTGGCATAATCAGGCGCCGCTCGCTTTAGGCTGGTCTAGACATCAGATAAATGATTATTGTTTGCAAAAGAGCCCCAGTTACGTAGCTCGCGAAAGTGCACTTTTCGGCGAAATGTAATAGAAAAGTTTATTGAACAGGAGAACTCGCATAAGACAAACAAATTTACAAGCTGATACTTCTTTATAAAAAATATGGTCGAATTTGTTAGATCAGTTAAATTGTAAGCAAACGCGAGACTCGTACTAAGTATGGGAAGCATGGGGACCGAGCAAAGTTTGATGTGGTATAACAATACCTAATTTCCTTGAAGTCAACACTGGCACGAATGAAAATGGAATGAAAGATGAGTAACATTCGCCTATAAGGCAACATCCTCCGATTATAATCATCATTAATAAAACTCTACACCTGAACTTCCACAAGCTGGTAATGAAACCCAAATGAGGCAATAAGTAGCAACCTGCAGGACGCCCGAAACGATATTACGAAGATCCACCACAATGCCATTAACTAACGGGCTTCGCAAATAATTAACAGCCTCCAATCTGAAGGAACGGGCATCAGCTTCCGCACGTGTGTTTCTCCTAAAGACCTTGAAGTTACCGTATCTCAGACATTAGCTATGCCTTCGGGAAGTCTCTCTTTCGTGCCCACTTAGCTTCCTTCCGGATTTCATACACCGACTTGCTCATGCTTTATTCTGTTCTTCCTCTGCTTTCCCGACTTGTTATTCCCATGCGCGTTGATCGTGTGTGGATTCACCTTCGTGAATGGTTTCCCCGTTTCCCTTGACATACTATATGTCCCTTGCTTTTTCCTCTGTGATATCGTTCTGCTCGACAACGGAGGCTTACACGTCCTAACTATAACTAACTAAAGACCTTGAAAGCACGGACAGAGGATTACACCCAATGTCTACCATTATTCAATACCTTATAAAACATAAGGAGAAAGTCAACAAACTACGTTCCGTAGATTTTGTCTTATACAAATGATCCCTACGCAGTGCCCCTTTCTTACAGCGCGTTCACACCAATATCAAATGAACGACACCATCCAGTCGAAGTTTAAATAGTAGTTTCACTGCGCAAATGGAAGTTTATTAATGTAACTTATAGAGTTTAATAGGACTATATCAAATAACGGGTTAGAGGAAAGAAGCGCCCTGTTGGAAAGGAAGAATATAAGCCAAATTACGCACTGGCGCACCGTCAACACCAAATATGTAATATGGACAGTGCTCAGAAAAAAAAAAGCTCAATCATGCAATGCGATATTAGCATCTCTACGAACCACAAAAAAAAAAAAAACAAATAAACAAACAAACAAACAAAGGAGACGATAGTTCAAAGCTCGATAGCCTGAAAAGTTATGCATAGAAGATTCCCGTGTAACCGACGTTGATGATCCCTACGCTTAAGACTACTTGTAACAAGCCTGATTATGCAGTCGTTAGAAGCATTCTTGTTCCACAAACAAGCCTGCATATGCAGTCTTACCTTCGTAAGAACAAGGTGTTTGTTCGGACGTATACGTCAGAAACCTTCGTAAGAACAAGGTGTTTGTTCGGACGAATTCGTCAGAAACCTTCGTAACAACAAGGTGGTTACACTGTACGCGTTTTCTGACAGTTAGACTATAACGTTTTGACGACTTAGTGAGTGTTCTGCGTTTCTGACGTGCTCGTCGATGCCACTGTAAGCACTCACTGGAGAGCATGCGACCTGTGTTTGGTAATGGTATTTTATTCGGTGAACGTGGAAATTTTTAATAATAAATTTTTGTAGTATCGGTACTGTGCTTTGTATAATTTAGATCAAGTAAAAAAATAAATTTCGCGGGATTGTCTACACCCAAAGTAAACCAAATGCTATCCTTTCAGTATGTATTCAAATGTTTGGCTCATTCTAAAATAGTCGAAAATCCTTTCCGGCTGGGCACATAGTTTTTGAATTTAAAAGTATTTCAACTTCTCCTCTCTCGTCCCGGCTAGCATAGAAGTTGTTGACACGTTCTGCTTTAAAGTCACTTAACAAATAACACACGCTTTGCTACTGGACTTTAAAGTAAATAATATTCATAAATTTTGTCAATGTTTGTTGGGTGATGTTGAAATGAGTCAATGACCATCAGAATATGAGAACGCACTCGGATTCTATGAATACGAATTCTGACGAAAATTTATCCTGACGAGTTCTGAAGAATTAGAATTCTGGCGATCACTTGAGCCTGCATACAGGGGCAGCGACGTCGTCAGAACACGTACTAATTCATAACAACTTAGTTAATGGACTTAAAAGAATTCAACGTTCGTCAACTTCGTCCATCTCTACTGGGTGGCAGAAACGTTATATTATCAAAAACCGTGTTTGGTGTGACTACCTTGTTATACTTGGTGTATGGCGAGCATTTCTGATGTATTTTTCAGAATAAATGTTCGTCAGAATTCGCATCCACTATAGGAGTTGTAGCCTTTAACAACCGCAGCGAGTAACAGTTCGCGAATATAAATAAAGAGATATAGTTTTGCAAATATAGAAAGAAAGGAAAGGAGCAAAGTATATACACGAAAGTAAAGTTTTACAAACAAAATACTTGAGCAGAATAAACTAATTTTACTCTGGGCGCAATTTCCCACCAGACAGAATCAACGAATCTCATCCTATGCCTCCACAGGGCAATAAATCAGGTACAAACTGGCCATCATAAATCATAATATAAGAGACACAGTTGGCGATACTGCAGCTCTACGGCAATTACACGACCAATGCGCATTACTGCAGCACTCGCTCGCTGGCCTAACACTTGGAGCTTGTGTCAAATGCAGTTAAGGTAACACAACGTGTCGCGATTTGAACTTGATACGTGCCATGTGTTCTTTAGGGTTGCAGAGTCGGCTGGACCCAGTCCGACTCCTGTGTCCAGCTAGTGTCCGACTCTTTCAAAACCCAAACTGCGCGAGTTCTACCCACTCCTTTTCTTAAACAAAATAGAATCAATTTCACTGACACCGACTCCTGGTCATCAGAAATGTCCGACTTTCGACAGCGAAACTGTGGTAGTTGAAAACACATTGGAATTAAGAACCGAGTGACTCTGACGAGCCCCTATGACGTCAGCTTCCCTGGATCGGGCGACGAAGCGGTGGTGCAGGCAGCGTTGCAATGGACCAAGCGTCGGCGTCAGATAACAATTAGCCAATTTCGGGGAAGAGTCATAAAGGATCGGAGATTTTGGAGACCAAGGAGAGAGCGTCAAAAGCAGACACTGGCCGGAATAGGACTTGATCCATCCGACTTCGTAACTCGGATTAGAGGGTTGGGAAAAATGAGGGACCGATGTTATTACCTTCGAAGGTTTAGGTCTCCCTGTTTCCCTACACTAGCGACCAAAACGAGAAAAATATGACGTATGACAAATGCATCAAGGAAGAAAATCGGACACAGCCACGTCTCAAAAGCGGCTCACTTTGATCAAGGCGCGTCGCCTGCTGTGGAGCGGCTACAGTGGCGGCCCAAGACTCATGTGACTCCTAAAAACAAACGCCATGTTTGGACGAAGGCTTTAACTCAGTACCGGGTCACTGATAACAACTTCATATCAATCCTTCGCTTGCCTTCCCCGAATTTCAGAGTTCTTATAATGGAAGCATAGGTATAGGGACAGTTCACAGAGCGAACCCGCTAGCCTATACTTTGCACAACTATGCCTGTTTTGGTTGTGAAATCTAAAAGAACTGACCTGCGTTTATCAAAACCTAAATGGTTCTTTTGAATATATTGCATTTAAAGGTAAAGCCAACTCTGACTGCATCCTCCACTGAGAAACCCACACGCACTGGTTCGTGCGGCAGCTTTACGTCAACTGGCCCGGGAGGAGCGAGTACAGCTGCAGCCGACAACGGGTCGCTAATAACTATAGCGCATTTACCTTTTGTCTTTGATAGTTTCAGAACGTGTTGTGTGAACACTATACAGTGCAAGAGTATCCATAGGTACTAGAAATAGTTTCCTATTTTAAGCCCCCCGATATACACCTCCAGTTCACTGTGACCCGATAAGAGAAAAGTGGGACACGTAGAATTTTAAGTAAACCGCGGAGCCCTGGTACGGTAAATTAGGTAAGGGCGAGAATAGCAAAAAATATATAATTTTTCAGAAGCACCTGCAGCGTACGATAATGTAAATAGGTAATTGTAATAATATCTGTAAATATGGAGAGAACAGCACCAGCAGCAGGAAAAAATCAAATAAAAGAAGAAGCAACTGCAATCCATCAAAAGGTTGAGAAATTAAGAGCCATGCAATAACACATGCACAGAAACAGCAAATTGGGGAAAAACGGACAGCAGCAAAAAAAAAAACAATCAGTAGGAGCTTAAATGCGGTGCATGAGAAACTTAAGGAATTAAAAGAACAGAACATGAAGGCTGTGCAGTGGATCCAGCGATGAGCGGTTAGCACGGTAGGAGGAGCTCCAGCGGCGGCACGACAGCCTCCTGCTGCTGCCGCTGGCAGTCACGGCGCGCACACGGGATCGTCGATACGGTTTATTGAGAGCAGCGATGTAGATACGGCCGCTAAACTCGGGCGCTTCTCTCTTTCGAATACGGTCGTTGGGAATTCTATTACCACATACTTGATTGTGTATACTGCATTGATGGTGGTTATGTAAACGACCGCGCGCCAGTGTTGAACAGGTGTTGGCTTCGACGAAGACCCAACCCACTCGTGGTGTGCATTATATTTAGCTACCGAATCTAATATTTTTAATTTTTAAACAAGCATATTTTCAATCGCGGAACATCTGCTAAAATAGAGAGGCTAAATCCAGTTATATTTAGAAAGTGAACACGTTTAAAATCCTGCGTACTAGATGTTTGCTCATTAAAGTGAAAAAGTCCAGCAAAAACAACGTGATTCCTTAGGTAAAGAACAGTTTATGGGCACGTTCCCCGATCGGAAATTATAAGCGATTAAAGGATATTAATGCAACCACTCCTATAAATCAGAAAAATGGTCATAATAATATAATTTTCAGATGAGGTCCAGACGGCCAGGCGACATCAGTGCCGGTGTTAGGTGCCGCGGTGCTAGGTAACGATTGCCAGCAGCCTAGTGCTAAATTAGCTTAGCCCTTTATCCGAAGTGGAAAATTATAGGCGATTAGCCACTAAACCGTCCGATGCCGTTGCTAAAAACATCAAATAATTGCTTGTGATTTTTCATCAACGTACCTCAGTTCAACGGCACCTTTCCGATAAGTAGCCTGGTCGTAACGCATGCAAGTGTGTACAGTAGATGCGGAAGGGTTAAGAGTCTGGCACAGATAGTGTACATGTATGCCGAGTGAATACAATCGTAAGCTCAGCTAATGAGCGAACAAACAGCTCGCACGTCGGTAGCCAGGATACCCGTGGACATCCACTCACAAGTTGAGCGTCTATATTGTATATTGTGGCTTCGGCATCATGCTTGCTGGAAGCGGGTGAAAATTTAATGCATTTCTAGGAACAGAACATCACATTTTGTAAGAAAAGAAAAACTAGAATCACTACGGCTACAGTTACTGTTGTGACAATCTTCCGTATGGCCTACGTAAATTTGTACCGTAATACTACTATTGATTAGTTTAGCAACAACACTGTTACTCTCTTGTACATATGCTAATGTATCTATTCATTCCCTAAGGTAATAGCAAAATGTAAAACACGTCAATTAATGAGCTTCCATTAAAGAAGCGGAAACTACTTTATTGAGAATGAGTGAAAAAATTGTATACGTAGCCTTTGTAATATATTATTGTTGATCTAACATTTTATCGGATTTTGGCAGGCATGCTTGACGTTTCAGAGAAAGAAACTTGAACGTTACTGAAACAAGGAAGACAGAAATAACTCAGCGCTAGACTGAGTAAGTGTTCGTTTGAGAAAAAATCAAACAACTTAAATTTTCGCAAGGTTCCTAACAATTTTTAAAACATTCTTGAACGGTGCAGGAAAATGGTGCAGTGACAGAGTGTGTGGAACCGAAAACAATTAGATAAGAGTCTCCACTGAAATTGTTTACATAGAAAAATACAAGATAATTACAGCTGTGTCTACACGATGCGGAAAATAGTGGGACAATATGAGGCTTCAAATATCATTGAAACATAGTAACGCATCAGTGACTAACGTTTATGTAGATAATACTAAAGGCAAGGGTCAAGCGTCAATACATGAGCGTTTTGCCGTAATTAATAGAAAAGAAAGTTCACCATCAACAAATAGTACTTTATCAGCGGTTGTCTTAACCATTGGTCTTAGCTTACTACACAGCAAGCTCATAGCTAAGTGATTACCTAATAATAACTACAACTACGTACAATACTGGACAACACGCATTATTTCATTATTCGCAATATTACTATCACGGGTGCATCAATGCAATTGCGCCGTAGCTAATGGTCAACACTACCATAGTCTTACATGGGCCATTAGTGCAGTTTTTAACCAGCAGCAGCGTCGCCAAGCGGCACATTAGTGTTGACTGTGTGAAAAAATTGGTGCGATACATTAGGCACGTAAGTGGTCGGGTTACAGTACGTCAGAAAAGCGTAATAATTGCTTTCTGGTGAAACTTTAAATTGCTACCGACGTTAATCCTACCGTGAAATAGCTAACAAAAAATAGATCTTAGAGAACACTTGCGAAGGTATATTATTGAGAAGGCATTTTCAAAACATAACGCACTCCATAACTAATGACATTCTCGCCAGTTCTAGCACCGAAGTTGCTCCCCAAAGGAAAATATACATGCTTTTCTATAACTTTACAGCCCCCGATATACCCAAGACGTTATACAAGGATAGGTACTACCATACCTATACTCCATTACCGTCGACAGTGAATTTTTTTACACAGGTAATGAGTGTGGAGGCAGAAAGAAAATGTACAGTCATTCTTTAAAGAATTTGATCGTATAAGTAAAGAAACATATATACGCCAAGAGTATATATACATAACAAGCTCCACAGCCTAGCATACAATCAGTGCCGCAGAGTTTTTCACAAGCCCGTACTGTCGCTAGTGCTGCTAATATACGGATTGTTATAAGGTGGATCCCCAGCCATCAAGACGTGCAGTTGAACAGCGGTCCCGTTGGCCAAGACTGGGTCCATGAGATAACTGAACAGTCGCGCCCCAGCCTACTAGACTCACTATAGAGGACTCCCGAAGAACCAGCCGTCAGCACGGTGGTGGTCACAAGTGGTGTCGTTGGGGCAGGAGGAGGCGGAGGAGGAGGCAGCATGGCTGGAGGGTGCCTGGGAGGCCGGCCCCTGCCCCCGTACGGAGGTCCCCACGATCCACACTCCGCCGCCCTTTGGGACATCACCTCTACAGGTGAGGAGCTAGGTATCTCGGTCGCTTAATAGGAAGGTACTGAGTCCGACTCCAACTAATGGAGTTAGAGAATATAAATTACCGACTCAATAAGAGAATCTGGCTTCCCATGGCTCGATGACTTGCTTGATATCGCTATAAAGTGTGTGTGTTGATTTCGTAATTTTACTTTTTAGTAACTCGCTCATTAATTGTGATAAATGTTAATTTTAGTAGGAAAATACAGCAAACGGAAGGCCATATTTTGAAAGGAACGATGTAGACTATCTTCAGTCTTTAGTATACAAATCATTGTTGGGAATAAAGAAAACGGGTTAAAAACGCTGTGCGGAAAATACGATCGGAAGTTCTTCTGTTGCTGCGGTTCTGATTTCTTTACAACGGAAACAGGAATTTGTTACGTAGCGCTCGAAACCTAGGGGACAATGGGGAGACAGATCACCCAGCTTCATGAGGCCAAATCAATGGTACCAAAATGTACCTTGTTAAGTGACACACTCGACGGCAATATACGAAGTAGCTCCAGAAACAGTCGAGCAGCGCGCGCCGCCATTTTGTTCGCGTCTGGCCCTGGCGGCGCTGTGGCAGCCACTCAACATTGACAAGAGGCCTTTCGTGCTCCGTGTTCTTCGACGAACACAGTTTTGCCGCAAGGTTGTCGTTTCGTTATGAATATATGACCTCAAACGTCCGCGTGGTCTTGGGGAAAGTTTGCATTGATTGCGAGTGATCTCAAGCCACACCGACCACACTCAAAGTTAGAACGATTCGTAGTGCGAAAAGTATTGACGATTATCTAATATTATCTGATGCTGTCCCTTATGGACATGATAAAGATGCCTATGAATTTACGAGAGAGTAGAGGTTTCGGCTACAAGCCAATACAAGTTAGTTCGAAGAGAAGTTCGTGCTTCCGATCTTTTATTCGTCCAGAAAAGTCATGGCAAAAGTCCCAAATCACGAAATGGGGTTCACACGCACTCGGACGTGTAAACAGGCTTTACGACAACGTAGACATTACTTCCCCCTTTGAGAGCACAATATCCGTAAATTCGCTGAATTGAGTAGTTGCACTGGCAGTAGCTATTTACAGAGCACTGCGGATGATGCTCAGTCTCTTCGAAAAAAAAAAGTAGACACAACCTGGGCCCGACAAGCAAGTGAAATGAGAAACAATTTGTTACGGCCTGCTCCCTAATGGGCCTATATGCTAAGAAACACAATATTAAACCTATCATCACTTGCGTACCATTAAAAAACTCTAATTTTTTCATTTTAAATAAGTTGATAGGCAGCTCAAAACCCATCAGGAAATAACCTACCGGTTACTAAATATTTTGTTGAGGAACATAAAGCTGCGCTCGCACGACCGCCAAAATACATTTTGCATCGTATGATCAAGCTCTAGAATCGTTTGTACTTTGCAGAACAAATGCCCATGCCAATGACGGCACAAAGAAACTGTCGTGTGAGTCCGGCTTCAGTCTCTCCAGAATCTATTAGTCCAATTTTAGAAACTTCATTTATTTTTTGCCTAGATCTGAATACGAGATTTGTTTCGTCGGAGAAGAAGGCTTCACAAACGGAATGTCATGTGCAGAATTTTTATTGATACTGTTCAAAAAGAGCCATTTAACTATATAAGGAGCAGCGTAGGTCATTGTCACATGCCAGTAGAATAGTCACTAAATTGCTAGCGTACAAATTCACTTATTTCATCGGAACAACTCGATACAATAAAGAGCACACTTCTGTAAGTTTACGAAAAAAAAATAACATTAACATCCCTTTGGCGATACCTAAATTCCACGAGCAAACGCTGTGGCGTTACACTGGAGAATATTTCATGGTGTCTAGCGACCAGGACTTTTAAAATTCCCCGGATTTTCCATGCGTTTCCTCTGATTTTTCTTAAATCTCCCTCAGTGTCTGATTGTCCATTTCCTCTCAAATAACGTGATTACCAATGGGTTATGGGCTAAATGGGACTGAAAATGTCACAAATCAGCCTCACAATATTAGGATTTGCAGCAAAATAGAGCTAGACAGTCGCCCACCTTACCCCGGCATTGCAAAACCAATAATCCTCATTTGGCTCAGGTTCTGGGGGAACGCCACATTCATAAAGATAACCCCACAAAAAAAATGAACACCATCTACTGCCCTGCAGAAATTCCCTGTATTTTGATCCCTGGTCCCTCTCTTTTTCCCTGTTCTCCAGACCGCTAGTCACCATTATACTTGCATATATCCAAAATCAAGACGCATAGTTAAATATTGGGATGAAATTCCGCGGATTTCACACGCTTATTAATCAGCTGTACAGAGAAAACGGTGGAAATTGGGTTAACGTCGGTAAAAGAATGGTGAGTGGTTGGATGACGTCACTAAGGGAGGCTAGTAGTGACCTTTCGACACAAGCCCCGCCCAGCGAACATGCTAGGATCGAGGCCCTGAGCCATCACGGGACACCTATATATATATATATACGACGCTAGCGCTCACGGAGCCAGGCCTGGCGGAACCTGTCAGCGGACAGTTACGAGCACGCCTAACTTTTCATGGCGGACGGGTTCCTCGCCAAAAATCTAAAATTAATTATTGAATTCTTTTAGGTCTTTTGTTTTTAATATTTAAATACTAGTTAGTATAAGGGGTTTAATAATTGTCCCTGCCCACAGCTACTGTGATCCCAAGCCAATAAGGGACAAAACGGGAGATCGACAAAGTCGACGGAAGCCGTTAAGAGGTTGAGAAACTCTCAATCGGAAAATATTTTGCAATACACCGATGCCACTCCCTGCATAAATGGGATAATTGTCTGTATGTAACTCTCAGATAGGGTTGTGAGTGACACTCAAAAACGCAACTGCCTACATATTTAGGATCGAATACCTACGCCCTCCGGTAACCAAGCTGTGACAGTGAAATGTTGACATAGAATTCTGAGTCATGATACGCGCAAAATAATATTGATGACTTAAAGATTAAATTTTGAAGAAAAGGATAAATTTTTCACACTCCATAAGCGTAATATTCATAACCGTTGCGGTGAACTTCAAAAGAACAAATTACGTGAAACAGAATTTGGAAAATGATTTTGCATTACACGTCAAACTGAACAGAATTTAAAAAAAATTATTCGACTAAAATAGTAATATCGTTCAATACCAATGTTATGATGCATATTTTGACGAACTATAGAAGAGCGGCAAAAACTTCCGCTACCGCCCGTAAAACCACAAAAGATATCTGGCATACAGTCCAAAATTTATTAGAGTACTGATGAATAAATAAATAAGTCGGCGGACAAGTGACCATACTGGAGAATTTGCCAACCTCATATTACACACTAAAAAATAAAACTCATTATCTTGAAACAGCAGACAACGCTGTACAGTCAGAGTCGAACATTTTTTGGAGAACAGGAGTCGGAGTCAAACTCTTTGGAGTACAGGAGTCTGATATTTTTTGGAGAGTCGGAGTCGGATATTTTTGGTGAAAAGGGATCGGGCATTTTTGGAGAACAGGAGTCGGTGTCGAGTTAGAACCATCCGACTCCGTAACACAGATACGGTACCTAGAGTAGCAGCGGATGTGTTCGATCGGATCACTTGCATCGAGAAAATTTAATTCGCTCGGCTATCAAATTATCCAAACTCAAATCGTGACTCGGGAGCGTTCAGTTTGCCACTTCGGATGGAGTTTCAATTGATAATTGTGGAATGATTGTAGTTGTCTCAAGCTAAATCGGTTTTGGATTAGCATCTGAAATTCGATGACAGTGGTGAATCGCCGGTCACGACTGAAGTATGATATGCTAGGGATTTTTCTCCGTTGAAATACAATTGGAACAAAAAGTTTAGTAGCAATATACGGCTAAGCAGCAAAATAGGGTTAAGGCTTAATGCTTAGGCCTATACATAGATATACATCATGCATATGCAAGGGGGTCAATTGACGAGAACGTAAGAGGCCTAACGATCTAATTAGAGATTTCTAGACGGTTATCTGATATATCCGATAAGGCTGCTATAGACATCGGGTAAATTTATACATTAATTCACTTGTTCGTAGGCACGGAACTGTTGTGTTCATGCATCATTTGGGACAACAACGAATCTATGATAGGAGGGTCAACATTCGGATGCAGCTCCGCAAGGCCTTATTAAAAAATATGCGCTTGGGCTTTTCTGAGTAAACATGCTGCAACCTGTAATGTTGTTTGCTACCGTAGGAATTACAGTTTATTCACTATAGTAAGCGAACTATGGTGGGAATTCTACGGGTCCAGTTAGACGAGACAGCTTGGAGTAAATTATTATTAGGAAAGAAGCTGGTCTTATAAAAATGTCGCACATCGAGTCCCAGCGTTGTAAAGTAGTTGCGGCATTACCTTGCCAGCAGCGTTTTGGGCTTCCCGGTGTTGCAAGATGCTTCATTTGGGTTGTATTACCTGTCCGTGGGAGCTAAAGCGTGAAGTTTTATTAATAATAATAATAAAGTTTCACGAATACAGCTAGCAGGTACTTATGATATACGGATAGAAGAGCGACACTAATAAGTACCCGGTGTGTGCCCTGCAGAGCTGGGGTACGAGGTGCGGTATGGCAGCGGTGGAGGAAGCAGCGTGTACAACGCTGCAGGGCCTGCTGCCGCTTCCCTTATGTGGGACGCAGCCGCGGCCACCACTTCTGCGGCCCTGGCGCACCACTACCCTGTGGCGCACGACGCATTCGCTGCAGCTGCTGCTGCGGCGCTGCCTCTACACGACCTCTGGCAGGCCCACAACCCCTTCAGGAGTCAGTGCGTCATGGGACACAGGTACGTTATGGCAAATACAACCCCTTCAAGAGTCAGTGCGTCATGGGACACAGGTACGTTATGGCAAATACAACCCCTTCAGGAGTCAGTGCGTCATGGGGCACAGGTACGTTACGGCAAATACAACCCCTTCAGGAGTCAGTGCGTCACGGGACACAGGTACGGTATGGCAAATACAACCCCTTCAGGAGTCAGTGCGTCATGGGACACATGAACGTTACGGCAAATCAACCTCTTCATAAGTCAGTACGTGATTGGGACATGGGTACGTCAAGGTAAAAACAACCACTACAGGAGCCTGTGCACCATAGAGTACCTACATGTAAGTCAGGCGAGTTACAACCTTTTTCGGATGAAGTACATTGAAGTTTATTTTTATGTACCCGCAAAACAGGTTTAAGAGCAGGCATACTTTAGCTTTACTTTAACCAAAATGAAGAGATTACAGCGATCAGATAACAGTGGCTTAAATTAGTTGCATACGTGTATAAATAACGCTTTCAAAAACCTGTAAAGTACAGCGGCTGCAAGACTACACACATACCAGCTCAATGTTACTTGGATTCCACCAAAAACTCGAGACCAAGGGAAAGGAAGTCGCGCCTCACCTTCCTCAGATCTAAAGCAGGCCGCTGTTGGCACACAAAACTGACCTGAGTGGCGCGAGGTCCTCAGAGTCAGAGTCTGCTGGCAGGAGAGGGCGTAGCCTTTCCGCCCCTTGCATCAGGAGCAGCCCTTTCTGTAAAGCAAGTAGGTAGGTACAGAACTAGCAAAATTTACAAATATAATAAATAATACATCAGCAACTACGTAGAACACAACAGAGCAAAACCTAAGCATTTAGTAGTGGCGGGCAGCACCAAGCCAAATCCTTCTTCAACCCCCATCCCTTTCCCAATAACATTTCTTCCTGGTAACCAATATACGTGTATCCCTTAGCAACAGCAGCCCCTGCACATTTTACTCCAGCGCCTTCAGCTCCCTAATGCAAATTTCCAGGCGCTACCACAGGCTGTAAGGTTGACAACGTTGTATACCTACAGCTACACAGTCCGCAGTGGCTGTAATATATCAACTCTTTGCATGTTCACCACACACCATAAACTGAAATCAGCTCTTTAGCTTGAAGGACAGAATGTACGTATGACTTTTGTGCAGGTACAACACAACAAGCGCCAGCAGCAGCCTAGTGACCAACGGCACAACTGCAGGAGGCGCTGCAGTAGGCGCAGCAACAGGCTCAGTCAAGAAGGTCCGTCGCAGAGTGCCTACCATCGCGCAGCGCAGAGCAGCCAACATCCGAGAGAGACGGAGGATGTTCAGTCTTAACGAGAGCTTTGACCAGCTACGTAGAAAGGTTAGTAATGAAAGTGGTGACTCTATTACTTGTTATCAGCAAACTTTGAAGTGAGGTTTCTTTATTAAAATACAGCTTATTTCTGAAAACAGGGTATTGGTGAGAGTTCAGTCACTGAAGAAAGTTCAAGGGAAGCAACTCAGTGCTTCATTCGCTTAAAATATTTTTTATCCTCACATTACCCTTCAGGTTTTTGTTTTGATTACAGAAATTGTACCTAGCTATGTGCTTAAGAAACTAGCTACCCCATTTTTTATATTCTCATATTTATTAAGAATGCAAAAACAGTTCACTGGGGTCAGAACTGTACTTCAAGTAAATTATGAATGTTATGAATGAACATAGCCAACTTAAGAATAGAGTGACTTAGTTTCATTATCAGTATAGCTACACAAGTGTCATATGGTGACGTGTGTTGCAGGTACCAACCTTTGCCTATGAAAAGAGACTATCTCGGATTGAGACACTGAGGCTGGCCATCACCTACATAACCTTCATGACGGAGCTGCTGGCCAGTGAGGACGCTAATGCAGTGATCAGCACCACAACTGCACCACTACCCTCTCGCTCCAATAATGGTCACCAGAATAACAGCACAGGACTCAAAAATATAGAAGATGCAGCAAATTTTAGCCACACAACTGGCACAATCCTGGTCAATTCTGCCAGCAGTAATGCAAGTAATATATCAAGCAGCAGTAACAGCAATGATGGCATTATTAGCAACGCAGGGAATAGCCTGGGCAGAGGCACACCCGGCAACTCATCAGCCATATCATCGTCTTCCATTAGCAGCAGTACCGAAAACATAGAAAATGATGCCATGGCAGCTCGGGTGCGCAGCTACACCAATCTAACCAACAATAAACGCTGCTCGCAGATCACTTTTCTGTAGCTATTAGTTAGCACAAAATTGGAGAAGTTGGTTTACCAAAGTCTGTCTCCAGACACATATCGGCAGCCATAAGACTTGCAGTAGGTAGTCACCAGGGCTGCGGAGTTAGAATCGGCAGGAGTTGGAGGATTTGAGGAGGAGTTGAAGCTGGAGATGGAAACCCAAATCCTTAAGAAGTTGACTTTGAAATGTAGAGCACCTCCAACTCCAGAAAATTAGTTACTTTACAAAATATCCAACTTTTAATAATTTACTCAGAATTTTGGGTCTTGAGTCATAAAAATAATAAGCGTTACCTTGTCTACTGTTCAAGTCACCAAATATTCTTTTGGCTCAATCATTGACAGTGAGTAGTACTGGGTTGGGTAACGTGGGGCAGCACGCCCATGTACTTTTTTGAAGTGCACATAGGGTCATGGTGAATTGGTAGAGGCCTCATTCCTCAATAACATGATAGGTACCTATCTTGAAGTGGGCACCCAAATCAACAAGTGACATCGAATGCATGGCAGGACAAAAAAGTTCAAATTTTGAAAACAGGCGCCTTGCCCCATGCTTGGGGTAAAACGCCCACTCTGGAGGGCAGAGTAGAGACACTGGAATCGCAGTTGTGGCAAATGTAGCTAAAACCCCCGTAACATGGGCCAGCTTCATGGCCCATTTCTTGCATGCAGAGCATTGGAGCCGCGCCTCGCCTGGTTTTCTATTTCAAAATGGTTCACAGCAAACAAAACAAGACCATTCTTCATCACTTGAAGAGTCTGAAGGTGAAACCAGTTTTCTCTTGGCTGTCCTCACCATTTTCTTTCAGTTTTTAACATGCTCTACTTCTGTTGCAGTTTTTTACTCTTTAGGTACTTTAGTCTTGGTGCATGCTTTCTTCATAGGCGCTTTGCCCCTAGGTAATACAGACGCTGTGCCCCAAACCATATGTCTCCATCAAAATAATCATAACCGCTATAAGATCAAATGCAAGAATCTATGAAATGTTGCATATGTAGCAGAAAACATATACTTTGTAATTATTCATGAGATAATGATTCAAAGCAGCTATTTCCTACATTACAGCAATATTTTGAATGGCACGAAAGTACCTTTTACACGCAAAAACATATACAGTACTGTAGCTATACGGTCATAACTTACCTCAACAACCTCACTCAGCCACGGAATTCCACACAGTGGTGCACAGCGGGTTCCCGAACTGTTGCATTCCGGCACGTGGCTACAAACCCACTAATTCTTGCTATCATGAAAAGGCACTTTACCCCACATGGGCGCGCAGCCCCACGTTACCCTACACATTTAGTCAATGTACAGCCTCGCTAAATGCTAATCCCAATACATATAACAAATGCTTCGTGTTTATATATACATACATGTATATATATATATTTACTCACATATTTTGTGTCTGCTTCTTAAGAAGCATAGGCCAAAATTTCAGCACTTCAATCAGTCAGATATTTGAGCTTGAAAGGCAGTAGGTACAATGGCTACAGTACACTCACATTGCATATAAGCTGACTGCAGTTGCATTCAAGTTTATTGCAGTGTATTACATGTTTTACTCAAAACATGATTTTACTTCTGCCTCTCAGGTGAAATGAGAAGGAAACTAGATAGGGAATATAAAAGAAGAACGAGATTACTACAGTCTCAAGCACAAAGACATGCTACCAATGGAGATACAAGATGCTTCTCTGCAACACAGAAGCCACCCCCACTGGTCCAAGGTCTCCACCCCGACCCTTCCACTCTGGCCTATATTAAGCAAATATATCAATTATTGCGTGAATTTTCTCACACACTAGTTATTTATATTTTGTGAACTAACATGATGCTGTAATATCAGATCTCAGCTGATGCAAATAATGCAGAATTACATTGCAAATGCCAATATTTTTTCTTAACCCTAATGATGGTGTAGCTATTTGGCATATATTTTTGGCATTGAGTATTTAGCTAGCCGGTATGAACAGTTTTTCTGTATGATAACTATTTATGAATTATACACATACAAAAATTTAGTCTCACATAGTAGTATAGCTACCTACTAGTGATGCCAAGTATCATTTCTAAAAGTGACAAAATACTCTCTATAGCTTAATATGTGTGTAAAGCTAGTAAAAATCAGTTTTACAAAATAACCGATTAGCTATGAAAAATAATCACTAATTGTATCAAGGAGCTGGAAAAACAGGAGGGTAAGGAATTGCAGTAAAAATTAAAAACTGGAGAACCATCAGTTAGACTGGAGACTTAGCTAATTGTTTCTACTCCACAATCCTGGTAGTCACTACAAAGCTTTATTCTTGTTATATATCTTTACCACTCAACCCCAGACCTCCACTCTTCTACTTGTAGCTACTTCTTACCTCTAGGATAGAATATAATTCCTCCCTCTTTCTCATATTTTTTTCCTAACTGAAGTTTATACGCATCAGAGAGTGCAGTACAGGGCACAGCATGATGGCAGATAAAATTACAAGGCTGCTGATGACAACCACCAAAATAAACACAAGCAAAAAAGTCTTCCACTATGTGATAGATTCACTGATCAGTTTATTAGTGTACAGTATCTCTTTAATGTAATTCAATGATACAAATAAACTGTACAATCATATGAAGCTTTTCCTTGTATTATTTATAAGTTGTATACCTACTAACATTTGGAAAAAACTAGGAGTCTACCAATTAGAAATAAAGGTTCCATGTGGAGCTATATAAGTAGGCTACACAAATAGAATACTGCTAGCTAGTAGGACTTATTGAAATTGTAGAAATCAGATAGTCTAAATGTAGTTTTTATTTATATAGTTGATCATTCAAGTTTATCACTAGTATGATAGTATCTATACCTACCATAGCCAAAACAATAAATTAGCTAACAACACTGGGACCAAATCATTATGCTACAAGTTTTGAAAAAATGGGAACTGATTGATCAACATTCGCTCTCCTGCTTGATTTAATTGCTTCATTATACAAAATCACTGACTTGAACTTCTAACTGTTCTAACATTAAATTTTCTCCTATAATGTACTCTGTACCCAAATCAAACCAAAGTGCAGAGTATGGGAGAAGATTTAAATATCTTTGGTAATGTTTTGGCCCAACTTTTATGACCCGATCAATGATTTTGACTATGTATTTAACATTTTCACTTCGTATATATATATTTTCTCAATATTTCTAGTGATGGTTAGCTTAAAAGTAAGATGATTATGGCAGTAAATGGAGTGACACGTCAGTGGCCAACTCTTGAACATGGTGACAAATTTAGCACAATCTGCACTCTGGAAGCCAGGTTGCATAGCATTCTAAATACAATTGAAGATTATTACTTTTACTCTGATGTGCTGTAACAGTGGTAAAATCACCTTAATTTTACATTCGGTTTTTGAAAAATTGTGAATAGCTATGGCTGGGAAAGAGCAGATTGTAAGTGTACACACTTCTGTTGAAGATTGCATTGTATGATAGGGTAAGGGGCCCAAAAGAGACGCTGGCCCAATGGAGACGCACCAACGATGAAGAGGGATCTGCGGTGGCTGGACGTTGTGAGAAATGCAAAATCATTTATCAATTTTAGTGGATTTTTAGGAGACTTATCAAACTTATTTTGCAAGTATTGGAAATTTCTTGCAGCGTCCGATCTCCGCGCCACAGCCTTCCTACCGCAACTGCGTTTTCATTGGGCCAGGGCATCTCCTTGGGGCCACTTACCGTACGTCTCTGTAAATCTATTTACAGTACTTCCATCAGTACGGTTTGGCCAGTCATATGTTCTTTCCAAACTTGCAGCATTGGTCTAGCTACATACCTATTATTGCTGTCTGCAGTTGCCTGACTTCGATTATAGCAACTGTAACAAGTAGTTACCCTAAATATTAAAAGCAATAAAAATAAAGAAAACGCTATAAAATAGATTTTATGAGTCAAAAAATGCTATTGGAACAAAACAGAGATTGTATTCGACTAAGTTCACTCATGTGGCACTCCATTCAGATGGCACAATAGGCTATTGTAAATTAGTTGGGCAATGTGGAACACTGCAAGGCAAAGGCCCATTGGCAGTGGCTGAGTTTTTATGGAAACAGAGAGCCTGTCTTTTTGGGTGATTTCAACCTGCCAACTCTGAAGTGGGAGTATGATCAGCCGGATCTGCATTACATCTCACCGACTGACAGGCTATTCCTGGATACTTTTGTGGAGCTGGGTCTATCTCAGTGGGTGAGAGGACCTACGTTTGTTCCATTGGGTAATGTTCTCGATCTTTTCCTTACCTCTGACCAGGATAGAGTTGGCTTTGTGGTGGTACCTATGTGCCCACTTGCCAGTTATTGTGGATTAAATCCTGCAGGTTCCTTCAGATGAACGATCATCAGATTGAGAACTGCGTCGTCTGTGGTACAGGGGGGGATTCTGATGCAATTACAGTATAGGTTGTTTGACTGCTGTGGATTGGGACTCCGAGTTTGTGGGGCGCTCAGTAGAGCAATGTTACCGTCGGTTGTTGGATATACCGGTATTCATCCTCTTGTTGAGAGACATGTTTCTGTTGCGGAGGGGCAAGTTCCGTGTCCCTGGAAAGTTCGGCCTACACGTGAGCTAGAGAGGCACAGGAAAGAGCTGTGGCGGCAGCATAAGCACGTGAGGAGCCAATATGGTCGTCGAGACACACAAACTGCCGATGCCTTTCGCCAGTTCAATGCGGTGAACTTGGAGTACCGGTATTCGGTATTACAACTTTGTTATTGAGGAGAGGGCAAGTTATGAGAAAAGGCTGGCTCAGAGGCTCCTAAGTTGGTTCATTCACACATAAGGAGAAAAAAGTGGATGCTCTCTCTGTTGGTCCTGTTAGACTGGACACCGCCGTGCTTGTTGATGATCCAGCTACTATGAGCGAGCTATTTGCCACAAGTTTCAGTTTGGCTTTTGCCCCTGATGCCCCCAATTCTCCTGTACTAGGGAACTCTGTTGTGGGCTCGGTGGAGGAGCTGGCATTTTCTACAGCTGATGTGTATGATTTATTGTGTTCTCTTGATGCATCTTCTGCTGCGGGTCGGGATGATACACACCCACTGTTGCTGAAGTCATGTGCTTCATTGCTGGCATATCTACTCTACTGCATATTTGAAAGGTCTCTGGCCTCTAGAGTTCTACCCGGTGAATGTTTGAAGTCTATGGTAGTACCTATCTTCCAAGTCCAAGTCTCGGTATAGTTGAAGCAATAATCGCCCTGTGAGCCTCACGTCGGCTTGCTGCTAGACAATGGAATGCTTGATTGTGACACACTAGATGGATTATATAGAGTCCATCAATCTTTTGCATGCCTGTCAATTTGGATTCTATCAAGGGAGCTCCACTGAGGATCAGCTGCTACTAGCATATGCTGATATGCTGAGAGGCCTGGAGCAGCAGAACATTGTTGGCGTGATATTCTTGAACTTTTCCAAGGCTTTTAATGAAGTGTGTCACGTGGTCCTCATGAGAAAACTACAAGTCTTGGGAATTGATGGAACCATTATGTCAAGGATTGCAGCCTTCCTGTTTAGCCGCACCTTCCGAGTTTGCGTTGGGGGCTGTGAGAGCCAAAATAGATCAGTGGTGTTCCGTTCTAGGACCTCTACTGTTTTTGTTTTCTGTCAACCCACTGATTTCTTGATTGTCCTGTTCAAATAAAGTTTTTGTGCATGATTTCAAGTTGTACCTGTCATTTACAGGTTCGTTCTCCCTTGAAGGCCAGGCTGTGCTCCAGGGTGACCTGGATACTTACTCTGACTGAAGTTGCAAAGTCTTGAAACTTTGTTTTGAATGTTGAGAAGAGTGTGGTAATGAGGTTTTGCTGTGCCCGCCACATGGAGGATTATTTTTTGCACCCATAGGCCCTATACAGTGGGAGATACGGTCCTTAACTTTGTTGACTCTCATCGTGATTTGGGAGTGTTATTGGATGGTGATTTGAACTTCAACGAGCATATAAGGCAACTGGTTGGAAAAGCATCAGGACTGGCTGGGAGCCTCTTATGCTCCACTGTGTGCAGGTCGCCAGAATTTATGGTGGCCCTTTTATGACCCACATCAGGCTTCTCCTCGATTATTGTTCAGTTGCGAGGAACACTGGCAATGTGGGTGACCTTCGGCTCTTGGAGTCAGTCCAGGGTAGGTGGACGAGGCATGCTGTGGGGCTTGAGGAACTGAAGTATGGTGAAAGGTTAAGGCGGCTCAACCTATTTTCAGTGAGAGGCAGGTTGGTGGCTACTGATAAAAACGGTTTACTGGGTGTTCCAACTCACCCCAGCAAGGTGTCCCGAATAACCCCGGGTTGCGGGAATGGCCGCCATTTTGTTTCGAGAAGAGGTAGATAAATTCTGATTGTGAGATCCTATAGCCAACACCCTAGGCTACATTCCATCTTCTTGCTCTCCGCCTTTTAGATTTTTCTCCTCAGACCTTAGCAGGGGGGTTCTGGAAAAAAACTAAAAATAGCGTTTTTTCCTAGTAACTATTTGCATGAGCTGAATTGGATTCTTTCTATGCTGAACAAATAGCAAAATTATTGAAGTTTATTGGCCTTATTTTAGTATGGCAAAACTCTGCATAGTTTGGTTTCTACAGCCCTTAATATGTGAAGTGAGAGTGCTGTCCCAAGTTACCCCAGGTGTCCCGAGTTACCCTGTCCACCGTCGTACGGTATCTCAAATCTAAGCATATGCGTTGAAAATGTTATTCATGAAAATGGTCTTAAGATTATCTAATTTATAGACTGAACACAATAAAAATATTGAAATCATGTGTAGGTTAAAGTAAAATAGTACCGGAAATTGACAAAAATGAATAACACCAAGCATTCAGATATGATCTAGTTTGTTTGCATTTATGCTTACATTTTGGGTTGGTGTGAAGTTACATTTGTAACCCATGGTCTATGTCGATGTTAAACTATCCTTTTCGGATCCGATTATAAGCAGAATAGGGGGTGAACTTGGAGTTTTAATATAATGATATAAAAGTTAGAAATATTTATCGACTAAATCTTATATAACTATATATTATATAGGGTAATGTCTCAATTACCGAATGCCTTTCTATTACTAAACGCAATAAGATTCCTACCTATATTTGGTAATAGATGGGCATTCGGTAATTGAGACATTACCCTAGGTCTTTCTTTGTGGAAATTCTGTTTTTTTTATCAAATTCTCGTATTTTCAGTTTATTAATCAACCCGTCGCCACGCACTTCAGCTCTTGCAGCAAGGAGGTTTAATTAAACCTCCTTGGCTTTTGCTGTTTAAACAGATCATCCTCCCCCCCCCACTGTCTTAATGGACTCCCCCACCACCACTTGTCTCGAATTGTGATTTGTAAAAAGGACTGCAAGGTAAGTTTAACAAGTTTATTGCTATGTTTGCAATCATTTGAAATTGCCTATTTACTACATTATAAGCTTTACTTCTGCAAATTATTTTTTGTTTGATGAAATTTCCATATTTTAGTTCCTTAATGCGTCATCCTTCTTCCCCTACTTACGTAATGGACTACTACCTACGCTCACGTGACTGGGCCGCTTCTCGTTAGTAGTGTGTGTGCTATCTACGTGTGACGTGTAGCGCCGGTCCTGTCGATTTTAAGACATTCATTTTTTTTCGCCTTATAAATTTTAAAAGTGGATTTTAGCATAATTTAGGCTTGCCAAAAATGAATATTGCATCAAACTTCCTGTGTAAACCAATAATAACAGAAGTATTAGACATTTTTTTCCCCACAAAGAACCACCAAAAACGTTTGAAAAACCTGCAGTCGGCAATCGTGTTTTTCGACACATTCTCGTAACACAAATTTCTCATTACTGAAACATAGCCTTGGAAAACCATTATATGTCAATGACGTGGCTATTTCTTATCCAGATTAGACAGCGTAGGCCTCATTTCATAGTGTAGCACTTCTCGCCAAGATCTTGGCGACAAGTTTGCCGCCCTCGGAAATACGGGTGGGCGCCTATGAGCGCCGCAACCTGTGGAACCTCATTTCATAGTGTGGCACTTCTCGCCAAGATCTTGGCGACAAGTTTGCCGCCCTCGGAAATGCGGAGCGTAGGACTGGTTCTGCTAGTATCCTACCAGATATACCACGGATTTCATATTTTGTTTCCTGGGAGAAAATTTATAATATCTTTTTTATTATTCATTTCCACAAAAATGAATATAATATTAATTTTTAGCACACCTCAATGATGCTGGAAATTACTTTCTTATCCTACAAGTCGAGTGGGGGATAAGACGAATATTTACCAAAGCCTATTTTTAAAATATTCATTGCCTGAGGAAGCGAGAACTGGGCTTGACTTGAAACATCTGACATTGAGCTCACTAAAACTGGCATTTGCTCGAAATGTCCAGGCAATGACTAACCTATTCATTTCTCAGAGGGTTTTTTATTTCCATTAAAGGATTAGTGATGTCTGCCATATCATTAACAAGCTTCATTAGAATAAACACATCTACTAGCCTATTTTTAATTTCAAGTAGGTATAGGCTAGCTAACGTTGCATGATATGATCGTACCAGAGTGGGCTGGTATGAATGCCGTAGCTATGATCGGCTAAGCTGCAAGTTAATGTTTCTTACCTTCTTAATTAGTAAGAAGAGCAGAAACGTCTCCCGGAAAATCAGAACAAATAATCTTGAACTTCTTCCAACAACGCAACCAGCAATCAAAGTCGCACAAAAACTGTTCAAGGTCTGCTCAAAACAAAAACCGTGTAGCGCGATTAGCACCCAGTGCCACCCAGCTGACTCTCAGTAAACAAACAGTTTCGAATCGCATTCATACTACCACGCAAAATCAAGTTAAGATGCCCAAGTCATGTCTCCAAGGCTGAATTTTACTGCTTATCGAACTCGCTCGTACTCTTCTATACTTCTATAGTTCGGTTCACACGACTGTTTTTGGAAGGTTTTCTCTCACCTCATCATCCGAAGATTTTGCTGTGTCAGCGTAGACACAACTGTGTGCTCATCAACTATTATTTACTTAAAA
>LQNS02000227.1:2454283-2465296 GCA_001587735.2 Parhyale hawaiensis
CGTACTCTTCTATACTTCTATAGTTCGGTTCACACGACTGTTTTTGGAAGGTTTTCTCTCACCTCATCATCCGAAGATTTTGCTGTGTCAGCGTAGACACAACTGTGTGCTCATCAACTATTATTTACTTAAAATTAAAACAAGCGTAACTAGTAAAGGTGATTCCCACGATAATTATTTGAACATGTTCTTTGAGCCAGCTCCGTGAATTCGTTGCTGCGTCGATTAAACAGTATAAGAGTGTATACTTTCTGAGTACTAATTCTCTCCAAATATGATGAAAATTCAGACTTTATACCTGCGACGCCTTCATCAACAAACGGTTAAATACATTGTCTCTACAAATTGCTACATGCAAACTGGAAAACACTTATCTGTGTACTCCTTTAGGCGTCTTTTTTTGTGACCACGCTTATGATCAGAATCACCTTGACCATGATCAACGTGATATATATATATATATATATATATATATTTACGGAAAATGGTAGGGAATGGATTTCTTATGAGCCTTCATTTATTTTGAAGCCAATGCATAACTGACCTAGCTGTACTTAGAGTATTTTGAACATACACAGGTATAAAACTAAGAAAACTACAATTCTGGAAGTCAGTATTACAAACAATCATCATAACATAATTCAGTTTATCTCTAAATATAAGAAAACATCACAACCTTGCATTTCAAATTTTGAATTTCTACTTGTCCAACGGTTGGAATCACTCTTTCATCACACATGATTAGCCTGCGGAGAAAATCACGCTGCAATCAATTCTCACCACTAATCAAGGTTGATTGCTATCAGAATCACGTCGAAATGAGGTCACAAAAACGCGCGAATCATGTGCGATCAGGGGGAATCATCCGCGCAGTGGCCACAAAAAAAAAAAAACGCCTTTTGTAGTTCCAGCAGCTCAGCGAAGCTCCAACCCATGTCCTCCATAAATGCCTCTGTTGCTGTCCAGCTAGGTGCAATCAAAACTGCCCTGGCTACCCTTGTTTGAATCACGTCTAATTTTGTGATGCCACTGTCATACCATGACACCGCATCCCCGCAATACATTACACTTGGTACAGTCATTATTTTCGATATCGTTCTCAAGATCCCATATTTTGCACACGTACAAGCCACCGCATTACACATTCGACAATGCTAATCATTCACCCTACAAACTTTCTCATGTTTAGTTCGGTCACGTTCGTTCATGCTGCCTAGTCGTTAGTCAGTGAAAGTATTAGATAACAAATACCACCTCTTCTGAGTTCTAGTCCTTGCTTCATCAGCTGAGAACACTCCATCAATAAGATGGATGCTCATAGGAATAGAATATACCTGGTGCATAAGGTTGCCCAGATATCGAGTTATAAACACATAAAACAGAATTGGAGATATTAAGAAACTTCAAGGAATTCAGCCCACGTAATTCACCCCGAAAAATTCATCAGCATGTACTTAGTTTACGCTAAGTAATTCACCAAAAGTAATTCAGCTCCAATTTTGTTGGATGTGTTTTTAACTCGATATGTGGGAAACCTTATGCACCAGGTATATTCTATTCCTATGAGCATCCATCTTTCCCTAACCGAATTTAAAGCCACCCGGAAGGTGATTTACCGTTTTGACTCCATGGCAGGAACAGAATTTGCTAGGGCTATGGCGCTGCTTTGCCACGGGGCCCATAAAGCTAGCCTAATGGTCTCTGCCAGGAAGCAAAGAGCGCCACGTTGCATTTTTTGCTTCCTGGTGCCTGCCAACTAAATTATGGGCAGTCATAGGGCCTCTCATGGTTGCGGCGAACCAAGGCCACCTAGAGCAAACACACAAAAACGTGAAATCAGTATCAGCCGCCAAGGAGCTTCAATAGCCCATCAACTTCTTCAGTCAGTAGACTCAGTAGTCAGTACCACAGTACAGTAAAGGAAGTAGGGAAAATCTGTTAATTTCGGGTGGAACCGTGGCGTCACAATCTAGGCACGCCCTTTGCTGGAGCAACGGGCCAATAGCAGAGAAGCGGGCAANATTCTCACCACTGATCACGGTTGATTGCTATCAGAATCACGTCGAAATGCGGTCACAAAAACGCACGAATCATGCGCGATCAGGGGGAATCACCCGCGCGCTGGTCACAAAAAGACGCCTTAAAACAAGCGTAACTAGTAAAGGTGATTCCCACGATAATTATTTGAACATGTTCTTTGAGCAGCTCCGTGAATTCGTTGCAGTGTCGATTAAACAGTATATAATTTTAAGAGTGTATACTTTCTGAGTACTAATTGTCTCCAAATATGATGAAAATTCAGACTTTATACCTGCGACACATTCATCAACCAACCTATTTATCGGCGAACATTTTAGGGCTTCTTCTTTAGTAGACACAGAACATAATATTCCTAAATATTTATTTCTAAGATTTGCTGCCACTGTACCAAGTGTAATGACTGCAGTGCGAACGTTTGTAAATTGAGTCAGTGCGAACAGGTCTTAAAGTTACTGATGTCTCTACAAATTGCTACATGCAAACTGGAAAACACTTATCTGTGTACTCCTTTAGGCGTCTTTTTGTGACCACGCTTATGATCAGAATCACCTTGACCATGATCAACGTGATATATATATTTACGGAAAATGGTAGGGAATGGATTTCTTATGAGCCTTTATTTATTTTGAAGCCAATGCATAACTGACCTAGCTGTACGTAGAGCATTTTGAACATACACAGGTATAAAACTAAGAAAACTACAATTCTAAAAGTCAGTATTACAAACAATCATCATAACATAATTCAATTTATCTCTAAATATAAGAAAACATCACAACCTTGCATTTCAAATTCTAAATTTTTACTTGTCCAACGGTTGGAATCACTCTTTCATCACACATGATTAGCCTGCGGAGAAAATCACGCTGCAATCAATTCTCACTACTAATCAAGGTTGATTGCTATCAGAATCACGTCACAAAAACACGCGAATCATGCGCGATCAGGGGGAATCATCCGCGCGGTGGCCACAAAAAAAAAAGCCTTTTGTAGTTCCAGCAGCTCAGCGAAGCTCCAACCCATGTCCTCCATAAATGCCTCTGTTGCTGTCCAGTGTCCAGCAAGGTGCAATCAAAGCTGTCCTGGCTACCCTTGTTTGAATCACGTCTAATTTGGTGATGCCACTGTCATACCACGACACCGCATCCCCGCAATACATTACACTTGGTACCGTCGTTATTTTCGATATCGTTCTCAAGATCCCATATTTTGCACACGTACAAACCACCGCACTACACATTCGACAATGCTAATCATTCACCCTACAAACTTTCTCATGTTCAGTTCGGTCACGTACAGTACGTTCATGATGCCTAGCCGTTAGAGTCAATGAAACTATTAGATAAAAAATACCACCTCTTCTAGTCCTTGCTTCATCGGCTGAGAACAGTCCATCAATAAGATGGATGCTCATAGGAATAGAATACAGTATACCTGGTGCATAAGGTTGCCCAGATATCGAGTTATAAACACATACAATAGAATTGGAGATACATATTAAGAAACTTCAAGGAATTCAGCTAACGTAATTCACCCCGAAAAATTCATCAGCATGTACGTAGTTTACGCCTAGTAATTCACCAAAAGTAATTCAGCTCCAATTTTGTTAGATGTGTTTATAACTCGATATCTGGGAAACCTTATGCACCAGGTATATTGTATTCCTATGAGCATCCATCTTTCCCTAACCGAATTTAAATCCACCCGGAAGGTGATTTACCGTTTTGACCCCATGGCAGGCCCAGAATTTGCTAGGGCTATGGCGCTGCTTTGCCACGGGGCCCATAAAGCTAGCCCACTGGTCACTGCCAGGAAACAAAGAGCGCAACGTTTCATTTTTTGCTTCCTGGTGCCTGCCAACTAAATTATGGGCAGTCATCGGGCCTCTCATGGTTGCGGCAAACCAAGGCCACCTAGAGCAAACACACAAAAACATGAAATCAGTATCAGCCGCCAAGGAGCTTCAATAATAGCCTATCAACTTCTTCAGTCAGTAGACTCAGTACCACAGGGTTCGCCCCTGCTCTTGGTGTTGTGTGTAGCGCGGCGCAACGTTTTTCTCTTCGGACTCTTCCCTTGTGTGCGTCTACATTACTCTGTTTCCTAACTATTGTTTCCTGTAAGGAAACCATTGCTGTTCGCTTACAAGTTAACACAAACACGGTTGCAAAGTTATTTATTATCACGCTGAATGTATTTTTTCGTATATGTTATTTGTACATTAGCATATGTGTAATACTGTGTTCCAAGTATCGTTTAACAATGCTCATAGACCAGATTTTGGCACTTTTTTAATTGAAACCTATTAACTGATTGTTAAAGTTAACTTGTACTCTCATTTTACTAACGAAGCAAACTGACTTCCACAATTTGAAGCAAGATAACGAATTTATACGAGTAAATATCCATATGTATGCACGTATTATGGAAAAATTACCTTTACATATCCCCGATGGATATAATTGAACTTGATCAAGTTTTACGAACAGCGCTACATTTACAGCATTCACCCATGCACAGTTTAACTAGAGCACTCTGAGAGCGTATATCTCCGCCAAGCAAGACAACGGTTACAAAAATTCAAACTTGTTCTGAAATCATGGTTTGCTTTGTATCAATATCAAAATTTGATCATTTGTGCCTTTCAGCAGTATTACCGGTTTTAGAAAGTTTTTTGAAGATATGTTTATAACTTATTGAGTTATGCTGCTAACAAACATTCTGACAAACATTAATCAAAAACACAAAAAGACCAACCGATCATCACCAAAATTTAATAGTTCATGTCTTTTAACCTTATAAATAACTCCTGAAAATTTCGTAAAGATCCATTCATAACTTATCGAGTTATTGTGCTAACAAGCCTAAAATTAAACACAACGAAAAAACGAACGAATGAACAGATCATCACAAAAATTTGGTCATTTGCTCTTCGTAATATACTCAACAACTCATGTAAATTTTATAAATTTCCGTCCGTAACTTTTTGAGTTATTGCATTAAGAAAAAAGAGGTAGAGAAGTAAACAAACAGATGAATGGATATTCACCAAAAGTTAATCATCTGTTCTTCCTAACATACTAAGCAATCCCTGTAAATTCAGTTGAAATCTGTTCATAACTTTTTGAGTTATCATGGTGACAGAAACCAGAATAACAGATAGACAAACTCGACGAAAACATAACCTCCTTGCCGGAGGTAATGATGTCATGCTAGATATCTCTCATAAATTCAAATTTAATTCAGATCTGAGTTAACTCTCTCTCTTATTATTATTATTATTATTATTATTATTATTTCAAAATAAGAAAGCACGTGCTGTGATGCAGTGGTTGTATAGCTGATCCCGTGCGAACTGAAGTGCTTACAGTACATCTCAAGGTCTCGTTCAGTGACTTGGACATACAGTTTTAGATCTTCAGGCACCACATGAATTGAGATAAAGTGATTATCAATCTCATAAGTTTCATGCACTTGATTGTATAACGGTACTGCTGATATCAACAAAAAGTAAATGTTAAGTCAACTTTGACTACACCCTTCACCGGGAAGCCCACAAGCACTGGTTCGTGCTGCAGACATAGACAAAATTACCTCGGAGAAGTACGTACAGCTGCAGCTGTAGACTAAAGGTCTGCTCATGCAATAGCCTTTCTATTTTTTTCACGTGTCTTCTCATCTAGTTGTCCGAATACGTTGCATCCTTGTAAAAGCAACTGCTTGTCTACCGAATATTACAAAAATACTAGCCGTCAAAACAGTTGGCTCGCTCATGATCTTTAGGTCTCATAGGCATTCATATTGAAGATGAATGGTATAACAATGATACGGAACAGTCCGATATTATTAACCCAACCGTCGCCGTGGCCGCTGATCGTACAATTCTTCACAGAAACACTCATGCGGTATGAGGATAGGAGATTTAAAAAGAGTTGGAAATTTCCAAGTTGGCTTTCCATTGTGGGTTACCCGACCTTTACATTACGCCGCTTATCAACGCTCTCGATTTAAGGTAAAACTAATTGCAGAGATGCATGTCCTTTCCTCGCGAGCTTAAAAAGTAAAGTAACTAGTTGCCTTACAGGCCAAACCTCACAATGTCGAAATTCAACGATATTTCTGAAGAGGCGCTGCAGTATGCTTGTGTTGCTGTGTTATTATGTGCATCGTTCTGGGTTTTCGGGGACACGATACTGTGCGTAATGCATGGTATTGTGCTGATGCTAGGCATCTGTAGCTTTGTTTTGCTTGTTCTGCACTACCTCTTCGTATGGCGGCGCAGCAGAGACCTCGTGCAGGACATCCAGCAGAAGGCCGTGTTTGTTACAGGTCAGTCGTTAGATACAAGTATGCTGATAACGCGATTCCTTTCACTTGCTTACTCTGATACCTCGCACCAGAGCATACAGGCTCCCTTATAGATTCCGTCAGCAGATATTCCTATGCTGGTTACACGTGCCAGTTGATATTCTTATCCAGACACTGAGAATATCCGAATATAGTAGTTTAAGCGGAAGTCAGTGACTACATGTACATGCACTCAGTGCCAAACGTCATTGAATAGCCGTGCCCTCAAAACAGGCATAGCCGACTTCAATGTAACTGAAATTTCAGTGATATAAACTTTCAGTCTTTGCAACAGACTGTAACATTACCCACGATTCTGTGTACACAAAGAAATTAGACCTATTCTGGGTTTCGTATTTACTTGATTACTCGCTACGTTTTGGATCTCTTAATTTTAAAAAATTGTTTCATAACCTTTTTGAAACTGTATCGGCAGCGTTTTGGACGATCGTTTCTCAAGCTATGAAGACATTACAAAATCAATGAAATAGGTAAACTTCAAATCGAAATATTGCTATTTCTATTGGCTAATTGATAACTGCAATGTGGGTTCATTACTTTAAAATTATCTTCAAACATCAATTCTCCACATATTTCAGTTGCATGGAGTTTTAAAAAATTATGATAATATTCATTTAAGAGTTCAATCAGTATGGATGAGTTTGGTTAGATCTTCAGTTATCTAAATCACTGAACAAGATTGACTAGCATCTGTTTTGATTTTCAGGATGTGATTCCGGCTTCGGGTATGACCTCGCCCTACGACTGGCTGACATGGGATTCACAGTAAGTGTCCGTACGTAAAATAAATTATGCTCAAGAATTGCCAAGCAAACAAAGATCATCAGATCGTTATTCAGATGCCCGTACAATCCCATGTACATTACGACGTTCTCATCCTCCTGAAAGTCAGCCCCAAGGTATTGTTCCGTAGTGAATTCTTTCAAAATGCGTTTGTTAATATAACTCCAGTGCAACCACAGGAGCCACTATAGAGTGTTAGGTATAGTTCAACTAGAATTTAGTCATAATTTAGCGGACTTATCAACAATAATTTAAACATCGATAGACTTTCTTTGACAAAATGCAGTACAAAAGCAGACGAAGAGGCAGGATAAAGCTGCAAACTTTTTTATGATGAGTCTTAAAGGGAAAGTCGACCCCGGACTCCCCTAGAACGACTCCAAGTTTAGGCTCTCGTTCCACATCTCATGCTCCTGGCTTAATTAAAATTTACCCACTCTTTGAGCTTCCCCTGCGTAGAAATATAAATAAGTTATCGTATTTGCGAAAAGTTTATAAATTCCAAAGTACTACATGAGTTCTAGTGACGCTCACATGGTTTGAATAGAAATGAAGGTCGAATTTGGAACCTGGTGCCCGAAACTAGAAGGGAAATTGAACACTGAAATTCTATAAGTAGGACTGAAAATCCAATGAATGTGCGGAGGCAACAGGATTGAGCCTCTCTGCACAAGAAATTTTATCTAACTAACGTGACTGAGCGAGAATTGCCGATATGACCAACATTTGTTTGGGAAGCGCACACGTCATAATTACGTTCCAACTTGTGTGTGCGTACGTACGGAAAGGATTGACACTTATATCACTCCACTTCTATAGGTGTATGCTGGCTGTCTCTTCCCTGAGTGTGAGGGCGCCAAGGGCCTGGCAACAAAGGAAGGCATCTGCGTACTGGGGGTGGACGTCACCAAGCAGGAGGACATAGACGCTTGCGTTGCTCGTGTGAAGGAGGACACGCGCAAACGAGGTGAAATATAACTACCCTACTCGTTTTGTGGATAGTTCTTACTTAATTTTTTTTAAGACTTACGCATACATTTCTTGTGACAGTATGGAAACTAATTATTTTAGTTTCAATGTTATTCAAAGCGTCATTATACTGTACTCGAGTTTTGATTTTATAGATCATAACTTTCAATTTTAAGCCTGAAGATGATCAGTATACCACTCCAAAAGGTTGGGAAGAATTTTAGTTGGTGATATACAGCATTATAAAGTATTTTGCTTGTGCATCTAAAGAAATTGAGAAGCGAATGAATTTTAAAATTAAGGAAAACGAAAAAAGTTCGTAAACGGAATTACAAACAAACGCGAATTGCCATGTAGATGTATATTTAGACTGTCTTCCTCTCTGATTACAGAGAGGCGCTTTTTAAACTTATGGATAAAGCTTGGCGGGTGACTCAGTAGCGATTTTCCATTTTCTGTATTACGGAGTCGCAGTGACAGGCGTAGAAAGAAAAGTGAAGCAATTTGTAGAAATTTGTAAATCAGTAACTAATGCTCACGGCTAATGGCGCCATGCCTTCGTCGACGTAATTCTACAGGTAAGCATGAGTAGAGATTTTCGGAGTAAAATCGGAGACAGGCAATCGCACCGAGTACCCAATTCTGATTGCCTTTGACCCTACGAAATTAATTTGTTTCCCCTATTGTATCCCGCCTCCACCAGTTTTGATCATCCATATGGTTTCCGTCAGAGAGGAAACTATCTCTTGGCTTAATCTCTGCCCGTAATTCGAATACCACTGGCTGTGCATTTAGAACTGGATCCTCCCATCACGTACCAGGGCGTTGATAGTCTCCTAGTAAGCATGGCTACCTCGTTGGTTGAAATTCCATGGGGTTCTGAGCCTATAAAACATGTCGAGGTGAAATAAACAGGCGATACCGAGCTGGCGACTGAGAAACAACCTGAGGGACTTTTCACAGACAGGCTTTCTCGTGGTAGTCTTCCAATGTTTGGTACGTCACAATGGTAAACGTTGGANTCGTTCGCTGAAATTCCTTGGGTTCTGAGCCTATAAAACATGTCGAGGTGAAATAAACAGGCGATACCGAGCTGGCGACTGAGAAACAACCTGAGGGACTTTTCACAGACAGGCTTTCTCGTGGTAGTCTTCCAATGTTTGATATGTCACAATGGTAAACGTTGGAAAACTGGAGCAGCTTGTAATAAAGGTAAAGAATAGCATAGATGACGAAAATTGTACGTCAATCATCGTAGCTTGCCACAACTGTTTCCTTGACAGTCAGTTTTAAATTTAAGTATTTGCCAGCTGGTTGCTCTAGATAAAACTTTGAATAAATGTCATGTATGATATGCCGGTGAACTGATGATTAATTGGTCTATTGTCTAGAGGTGACTCTGTGGAGCATAGTCAACAACGCTGGCATTGCCCATTATGCCGCTTGCGAGTTTATGTCCATGGACACACTGCGCCACATGCTGGAGGTGAACACCTTCGGGCCCGTCATGGTGACCAAGAGCTTCCTGCCGCTCCTCAGGGCTGCTGGTGGAGGCAGGGTCGTCAACACCGTCTCCTCGTTGGGTGAGGTTAATAGGTCTTCTACCACTGTATGTGCTCCACTTGTTCGTCACAGTAAAGGCAGGATCAATGAAAGGACACATGAAGAGTATTATATGCGTCACTTTTTTTATCTGTAGTTGCGACGCGATGGAAAATGGGACGACTGAGAGCTGCCGTCTTTGATAATTCCATGTGCAAGTGGAACTAAAATTCTTTTTTTTTTGTGGGATTAAAATTCAGATATTTTTATATCTCGTTAAAACCTTGCCATTCCACATATTTTCAATACTTCTGTTGTCTCTGTCCATTTGTCAATGGTAAAAATAATAGTTACGTCTTCTGTGTAATAAAATAGGCACCCAGTGCTGATATTTTTCCACCCGCAACCAGGAAGATTGAAAGTAGTTCCCAATTTGCATTCCATAATAGGCTACCCGTTTATTGAACCACAAATACAAAACTAGTAAATGTCGTATATTTTCTAAAAATGTTATCTCCAGCTATTATTGGGTGTTTCAAATCTTGGGAGAATACTCAACACCCATGTTGTAAGCAAAGTCAAATCATTACATGTTACGTATTTCAGTTGTATTGCCCATGGAACTGATGAATTGATCATGCCCGATCTAGAGACCCAGCTCAGTTTCACTTCCGTATCACAGATACAATCGAATTAAAGAGCTAATCCGTGGAAAGAACGGGGCTGTGGTGCTCTAGTCAAGGAGGTTCTAATAGAGGCCCGAGCCTTGTCCATCGAATTTCTTCCCGTCTAAAAGTGAAGAAACTGTGTCAAACAAGACACAAAGAAGTAAATAAACCAGCAAGGTTCTCAGAGTTTTAGGATAATACTAGACGACCCGTGACCCGTTGGGTCGTCATCACGATCGTCTTGTCTGTTTTTCGTGCCCATTTTAGTCTGTTTTTCGTGCCCATTTTAGTCTGTTTTTCTTGCCGATTTTGCTTCCTTCTCATCTGTAACTCATACTGATCTTTCTTCCATCTGTTCTTCTTTCCCAACTTACTGTTCCCATGGGCGTTGATCCTGTGTGGGAACACCCTCGTGCATGGGTTCCACGTGTCTGTTATCACACTACGTGTCCCTTCATTCCTCCTCTGTGACATCGCCTTTGTTGTGGAAATGGATACTTAAACTTCTGAATATCATAAGAATAGTCACGATCGTCTGTGCTTATTTATTTAGCTGGTCATAAACCACACGCTATTCGTCCGTCCTCTCCTGCCCGTCAAGGAGCGGCCCATACGGCTCACTGTCAACAGATTCTATGCTTGT
>LQNS02000227.1:2466089-2484450 GCA_001587735.2 Parhyale hawaiensis
CACAAGACACAAGACACAAGATCACAAGACACAAGACACAAGTAAACAAGCAAGACCGGTTCACAGACTTTTAGTATAATATAGATAGATAGATAGATAGATAGATAGATAGATAGATAGATTTGATACTATTTTTCCTGATTTCTTTTACAAATGTTCTGGCATGTAATGTGAAATCATAACCTTCTATGGCTAAGCGGTCGTTAGGAGTCTTACTTACAAAACTGATGAATAAATGTACAATGCATCCATTATCCTTGCTTGTAATTGAATGTATTGCAGAAGTAAGCAACAGCAATGCCATTCCGAATGATGAAATTCATTCGAATTGCCTTACGGCGATGACACACGGTAGCCAAACGAACGAGTATCGTCATCTTTTCATTCGAATGCGTTGATGTGCCCACTTGAATAGCACGCAATTGCAAAGAATTTTGAGTTATAAATCCCTCCAGATATAATGATATGTCTGAAAGTTACCTAACGTCGCTTGCGGAGCAACCTGAACGGACGGTAAACATTTTTAAATCATTTCTCGGCAATCTCAAAATTGTCGTCTTTACGAGAGTTCAACATAACATTCGAACGAAAAGATGAAGTGCGGCTAGCGGGCGCCATCGCCATTAGTAGCATCTTATTTAGCTATATGCTGTATTATCTTCCAGGGCGTGTAACGAAAACGGGCCTAGCGGGGTACTGCATGAGCAAGCACGCTTTCCTGTCCTTCTGTGACGCCCTGCGTAGAGAACTCAAGCCTTTCGACATCTCCGTCCACACCATTGAGCCTACTGGATACAAGTTTGTGTTGTTATGTTTTTTTTTACCGAGATACTTGCCGTAAATCCCCTCTTTTACCTCATTAACTCCAGGCTGTACCAATTTGCTGTACAGGATTTTTTCCAATAAGAGTATCAAAATAGTGCAAGGCACTTTTGAGCAGTCACACACCTTGGTACGAACAGAGCTAATGCTAACGTTGTTTATCTGTTAGAGTCGCTCTGCTTAGGATATGTAGTGTTAAGCACACTTTACTACGCTGGTAATGGCTTAGAGTAAAGATGCAACTGGAGCGCACGTTCACTAATCCCTACCGGAGCACACGGGCCTTTTTACCTGCAATTCTGGCTTGAAGCAGGATGGGGAGGAGGTGAGAGGAATCAGGCTAACGCTTTTCTTAGCTGCACATGCTGTCCACGTTTTCTAAATCTTGGATCCTCAATTCCTCAGAAAAGGCGACTTATATAGCACTGGGTGGACCTAACATATATACGAGCCCCTCTTAAGTTTCCGTCCCATATCTTGAACGGTATTTATTTTTCCTGTGTAAAAATTTGCTTCGAGATTTTGCTAGTAGATTCCACAAGTTACTTGTGCTGATGCGGTGCAGGCTATTTAGCTGCTCCGTAAAATTATTGGTCGTTGATAGCTACCTGGTGTTTCAGCCAGCTAAATTTACGGCCGTCTTGGCGCCGCCTAGAAACTGAAATACGGGTTAACCTTTTGCGCTGGACTCGAGTTTTGGTAGGGAGTTGGCCATGGCTTGACGCTTGGTTGGTAGTTTGAAAAGCACTGGTATTCAAGTAAATATCTATTTTTTCTATTAATATACTGTGACATAGAGGCAGCAGGAAACCGCTTTCGTATTCAAAATCTTTTCTCTAATAAGTAAATGAAGTGAGTTGGCTGTGAGGACTGAGGGCCAACACCAATTTATCGGTTGATATTAGCAAAAGATTCTTTTGCTCTTTCAAACTTCTGCCTATCAGAATGCAAGAGCCACTCGTTGACTGACTGCACCAAGCCGATGCCTCGAATAAGTTAATATAAAATCTGTTATGAAAATAGTTGTGCATTCATCGGCTTCATTTACAGTTTACTGAAACGAATCGAAAGCTGTGCTCTATTGAGAACAGCGTGGGTCTCTATTTGTGTCTGTGCACCTCGAGAAAAATGTCGTTTGAGGCTGGGGATTCAGTGCCTCCTACACCCATATCGTGGAAGTTGTGCTATGCTACAGTATGTGTGTCTCCTTAACACGCTAATTACTTGCAATTTTATCCGTTGTCTATTTTTTCCTGTTTGAAGTATTTTTATAGACCGTACTAGTCTATAACCAGCTTCTCCGTAGCTTGTCTGCTTTCTTATTTTGGGAGATTCTAGTGCAAAAAGATTGCATTGCTTTACCTGAAGTTATTTTTAGTATTGGCAACGGATGGTCTCTAAAATACGCAAGCTTCAAACCTGACATTAAATTTTAACTGAATAAGCAAATAGTTTTATTTCGTGCTAGAAATTGGTTGTGCCCAACTTTGTCGCCATGCAAACTGAATGTCAGGTTGCAAGGTGAACTGTATTCCCTGCAGCGAAGTCGCCAACAGAAGAGTAAACAGTGGTTGAGGTCAGTATTAATTGACCATTGTTATATCTCGTCACTTTAATCATACTGTAGTCTGTAGTTTCAAAACTATCTATATTTTTACGTTCTGATTCAGAAAAATATTCACGCAACGAACTCAAACCGCACGAGTTAAGAGTTAAGCAACAGGGCTTAATTGTCAAGAATGCAAATACATGAGAACTGGTGAGGAGCAAAAAAAAAAAAGAAACATTAATACATATCACTGAGGTGGGGATTACACTATTTTATACCGAACTGTTTCCTACCTCGAGCAGAACAGCGCTGATAGATGAAAACCGCTTTGGAGACGAGCACAAACGGCAGTGGGACGACTCTAGTGAAGAACTGAAGAAAGCCTATGGTCAAGATTACTATGACGAGCTGTTAACGAGTATAAAGGGAGAATTTCATAAGACACTCAGGGACGTAGACAAGATTCATGAAGTGGTACATGACTTGGCGCATGCGGTCGCAGCCGAGAAGCCTCTGGTAAGATTTGGTATAGATTAAGGCGAATTATAACAGTAATACTATACCTTTATAGCGTACTCATGAAGAGCGTCAGTACATCACATGGAGCAAAACAATTATCATTAAAATGAGATCAAAATGCGAGGAATGCCTTGTCATATCGATACATACTGCCTGCATTTCGGCCCATTGTTTAGCCCCTCTCTAGTTACATGCATACGTTACCATTGACTGTAAGTGCTGGACAATGTCTAGTCAGGGCCACTACCGATCACCTCTACTAAAGGACAGTCGAGAGAGTTTATCCTGATTTGGAATCTAAGAGCACGTCCTCTAACTCTGCCTTTGAGGAAGTTGGTGTACTTTTGAGCAAATATCACATTTGCATTTGACCTTGGTACATCAATAAGTTGGCGAAAAAAAATCGTTATGAGCTGCAAGTCGGTGTTCAGTAGATTTCTACTGAAAGCTCGATGAAACCTGCAAATAAATCGTTATTAAGGATGCGAGAAGCGCAAGGAAGCTGTCGACCAAATGCTATCTGAGCTGTGGAGTCGTAGACGGACGAATCGTTAAAACTGCGCCCCCCTGAACCGGTCCGCCAATTATCTGTCCTGCCTCTCCTAGCACACTATGAAGTCCCGAATCGCAGAAGCAGCATTGCGGAGCACTAAAATTTCCTTCCCTGGCTTGGGAATAGAACGCCTGTCCTCGTGAAAACGTGCAAAGTAGCACTTCTAATCACTGAAACACGGGGAGTCAATGGATGCTCAGTGTTTGAAAGATAACAGACATGCATTTCAAATGAACTTATGGCATATATTTTTCAAAGTTCTCGGCTTGTGTACCCAGTTTTTCTCGGCATACAACATGTCCCCTCCTTTCCTCGTTTGAAGCGCAGTGTTTCCCATTGTGTGGTGCGAATTGACCTGTGATTTATTCTCTGATATTTTCTCTTTTTGTAGTTTCCCAAAAAAGACAGTTTCTCGAAGTGTCCCTTATTTCAGAGCTTTACGTTCCTTATGAAGTCATCTTTATCAATGTTTATACTGCAAGAATAAATGGTATCTGTCAATGAGCGTTCTGTTCAGTTATGCTTGCCTGTAGGTACAAGGCAAAGTTCGTAGGCTGCCTATTTTATACCTTAATAACATGTAAAAAATCAGACACACTTTTCAGCGCCGCCACTTCGCAATTAATAAACACACCAGGCAAGTTTAATAACTCACGTGATAGCTGGTAATTTAATATTTTTATCTAAAGAGTCACCTGACATTATTGCGGTAATATTTATTGACATGTGTTGGATTCATACCTATAAATAGATTCAGTTAGATAACCCATCAGCAGCTGTGTATAAATATATACTGTATATATATTCTATATTTTGGTAGCAGCTTCTCACTTATGCATGTTTCATTGAAGGCGACAGAAAGATTGGCGGTAATGAGACATTTACTAGTTTTCTCAAGTTGTCGAAAACATATTTCATCACATTTAGGTACGGAGTGATGAGCCGGTTAAGCGCCTTGGCGATTTGATGCGTGGGTGACGGTATTTGTGAGATGATTGGTCTCAAAGGATTGCCGTTTTTGTGAGTTTTTACACTTCCATAGATGTATCCAGGTGAGTATTCTCCTGTGGTCGGTTTCAGTGATTTATTTTGTAGTGCCCTGTTGGCCGCTTTAATGAGTTTATTGATATCGATTTTGAGTTAACTGGCGGAATCTCTTGATATCTTCTTAAATTTGCTTGTGCCACTGAGGATGTTGTCTAATTTTGCTTTATACTCGGTTCTTGGGAGTTGCTCCACGCATCTGTTGTGGAGCTCAAGCAAACACTTGTAAACAATGGCTACAGCAACTCCTTCTTCGATAACGCCCTGAACAACTATCTTCAAAAGATAATTTCCCGCGAAGTTGAAAACCATGAAAATTGTATCCAAATTTCTACAGGAACCAAATGTCCCCTGCTTACAAAACGGACGAATGTGTAATTATATCCATCATCACTCACAATGTTAGCTGCAGAATATCGGAAGACAAGCTAAAACTCACCATCTACTGCAAGAACCTAAAGACCGCCCAGTTACTCATGAGGAACAGCCCGCCGCCACGAGCAGAACTACAGCAATCAAACGTCGTGTATGAATTTACGTGCAACGTTGGAGACTGCGAGCTCCACCCCAGCTCATACATTGGCTTAACGACAACAACACTATCAAGAAGATTAACCATGCATCTCAGAGGAGCAGGCCCCGCAAACCATGCAAAAAACAACCATGACCAGCATATTACCAGAGAAACTTTAGTTAATTGTGCCAAAATTCTTCGAAAGAACAAAGACAAAACTCGCCTACAAATAGAGGAAGCTATACTGATCAAACTCAACAATCCGTCCATAATCACCCAATCGACCGGCCTATCTAGAACCCTGCAGCTGCTCGGAGAACAACTGTCTCAGCGAGCGGCGCAGCGACCAACCAATCGGCTGTGCTGATTGGCCCAGCCGGGTCTTCGGTTGGCAATACACAGAACAGCGCATCACCGCTCTTCTAGCCGAGAGTTAATGAGGGTTTTTCGGAAACACTATCACATTAGTTCAGCTCGAGCTCCCATTCGCTTAACATGGACGACCTCTCATCGTCTTTGTTGCCACCACCGGCACCGGCACCAACACCGCCGCCTCTTGAAGATGACAGCCGAAGCCGTCGAAACGTCGAGGAGAAGATTGGCGATCTTTTACATAGCATAGGCAACAACGACTGTATAAAATGTTTTCGGCAACTTGAGAAAACTAGTAAATATCTCATTAAAGCCGATTTTTCTGTCGCCTTCAATAAAGTATGCATATGTACCGTAAATCTATATATACACCGGTACATATAGTAATGCATGCATATTGATATATTTGGTTTATCGGGGTAGCAGATCTGCAGTAGTCTATCTATGCAGGTTCCGTTACAACGAAGTGAGATAAATTTTAATCTTGATTAACTTCTGGGTTACTTTTTAAACACATCACTGCATCGATTTAACTTCCGAAGTGCATACGTTCAGGATAACGAAAGACATCCATTGCATTAAAATAGCGATGGACGTTATGTTGCAAGAGGGGGCGCAACGTTTCGAAGTTTATGCGCTCATGATCAAGCAAAGACTGGAACCAAGACGCCTCTTAGCGGCCTCTATTGTACATGTCAAGAAGTGCGATTAGGGTTGCCAACTAGGGATTGCATACCAAGCAATAGACGGGATAAAAGCCGATTCAAAATTTCAGAGACTGTTGTGAATTTTTGTATAATTTTTTCGTTGTTAGTTGAGTTTAAAACGAGATGAATCAGTAACAATATTCTAAAGTATCTTTTTGCTTACATTTGATTTACGATGCTCTAGATTGGTAAATGTGAAGGGAAGTTCTTACGAGATCCAACATTTATTTAAACTTCTATCTCGTCCTTCTTGTTAGTTTGTGCTCCTTAAATGCTAAGGGCCTCCAGGATCAGCGGCCCCTGTCTTCAGCAGCCATAGCAGAACATCCTAACGAAGTTGGTGCCGGTACCAGTAAAAACACACATTATTTGCATGGATTTTCTAAGACTTATCGTTAGAAGAACATTGATCTATTAGGCAAGATAGTTAGAACTGCTCTGAATAAAAGAGCTACCAGCTTACCGATGAAAAATGTTAAGTGTTTTTAAACTAAAAGCAAGTCGTTGCGACCATGCAGGGATAGGGATTGCACCCCGCCGTGGCTGCAATGCATCCGCGTTATTGTGGATCATAAGCATGGACACTGACGAGTAACTGATGTAACTTTTTCCGTCAATTTTGATGGCATGCTTCACTGATGTTACCATATATATTCTGATAAGTGGCTTTTTTTTACACACAGAGCCGCTACGCACCGTACGGAATCTTCGGCGTGATAGCAAGTGTTTGCGGATTGGTGCCCAACGAAATTGCGGACCCCAACCTCACTCCAAAAATGCTGCACCGGCCATTGCGGCAGTCTGCCTTGTAAAATTTGAAGCTGGTGTAAAATAAAGGGGTTTGTGCTGGATGGAGAGTTTGGTTCCCTACCCTAAAAGTATTTCGATCAGCTAGAACATTCAGCAGTTGAACAGCTTATGGGCTGCCAGAATCTTTGGTTAGTTAAATTCAACGAGTGTCTTTCTCCTGAATGCAAATTCCGCCGAAATATCTTTAAATGGAGCAGAAATCAGATATGGGTTCGAAACGTTTTGTAAAAAATCAGCTTCTATTATTATGCACAAGATCATGTAGTCTAACGATTTAACTTGTATCTTTATAGGGATGAAATTCCTAGAGCAGTGGAGTAGTTTTTTAACCATGACATGGTTGTGGGGTTAGAGTCAGTTATGGTCAATGATTTAGGCTTTAATTTTAGTAGTGGGGGAAATAATGGGTGCTACTCATTGCGGATGGAAAAGAGAAATGACATTATGCTACAAAATTTTAGAGTATTCCAATCAGTAAACTAGTGCACTCTGAAAGCTCATACCTCCGCCAAGCAAGGCCACATATTAACGAAAACTTCAAATTAGCTCTGAAAATATGATTTCTTAAACACTAAAAGCTGGGCATTTGTGCCTTTTGACAGCAATAGCAGCTTCTGAAATTTTCTGTCACTTTTTGAGCCATGTTCTGTCAATCTTGAGTCAAAGACGCAAACTGACCAATCGATATCACCAAAATAAGGTCATTCGTATCTTGCGACATTTTAGTACTTAACATTAATTTCACGAAGATCCGTTCATAACTTTTTAGTTACGTGGCTGACAAAAATTCTAACAAACATTTGTCAAACACACGAACAGATAAACCGATTATAACCATAATTTGATTATTTAGTTTTTGAACTTTTTTAACAACTCCTGAAAATTTCATCAACATCTGGAGTCATCTCGGTGACAGATAAACGAAGAGACAAACTCTACAATTACATAACCTGCTTGGCGGAGGTAAAAATCAAACCTAGCATACGCACTTTTTTCATTTCAGCCCTAGAGGATTAAATAATTATTTTTCAATTTTTAGGGTAAAGTAAATGGCTGATGCAACTAGAAGAAATCACGATGAATGTTTTGACTTTAGATGAACATATGAAAAAATCGATTCACTGACTTGGGAGAAACAGTTGAGAAAATAAGTTCGAAGCAATTACGGTTAAATTAAATTTTGTGGACAGAAACGCTGGTGTTAAAAATGCCACTACATTGTAATTTTAGCAAGCATTTGACTTCTTTCTTGAAAGAAGGGGGGGGGGCGGCGAAAACTTACTGTGGGTCCCTTTTGGATGGTCTTGAGGGCATGGCCCCTTTGTTCTCCCACCCCTGCCCGTTTTGGATCCGCCTTTGCTAGTAAGGACAGCGAAAATCTGAAGTTGGTGACACATGCTAGTCAAGAGAACGAGTTTCCTCATCTCCATGCCCAAATAAGCTACCGTTTGCGTCAAAATTGAAGGAATGCGCAATGAACTTTGTTACGTGTAACCCATTCCAAGCTCAAAAAACGGCCAGTAATTGACTGACAGCACTTGCTGAGCAAGCTGAACTGATGGCTCACATTTCAACATCCTTTCGGCAAAATCAAAGTTGTGTTTAAGAGAGCTCAACTAAACTTTCGGATTATTAGCCAAAGAAACTCATTTTTTGAACAGCGTGTGTATCAAAGCTCCTTTGACTACCACAGTGTTCGCAAAGGCTTTGCCTTTAGTTTTGCGCAATACTAGGGACGGTGAGGTTTGCAGCGTTGCTTCTCTTGTGTGCGTACTACTCGCTGCTGCTGTTGTGTTCTGTAGGGAACATGAACTGTTTCGCCTACAAGCTAAAGCAAAAATAGATGCAAGGTCGATTATTTTCACTCCAAAAGTCTTTGTTCGTATACTAACCATGGACTGTACATTAGCTAGGACCTAATGCTGCAACTGCAAACTGAAACTAATTTACTGTTGAGCAAATTTAACTTATATTTAGTCTTTAACTTATATTCAGTCTACTTTAAGAGCAGACTGCATTCCACAATTTGATTACGGATAACGAACCTTACAGAAAGCGTTAAGGCGCTGCGATTGACTAGGCAGCCGAATGGATCCCTCGAAGCCTCACTCGTCCCAAAATTTCGTCAGCAGCTTTGGCTTTTATTTTTAAATCGTGTTGAAAATATTAGATTAGGTTGAGTCGGATGAAAACGCTATTTCACGGAGCAATATTGAGTTTCTAACAGACTCAGTGGCTAACGATTAAGGGCCACTTTTTGGAACGAAATTCAATAGGTCTTACAACTTTGAATCGCGAGTGCAGGTGATGAAAGTAGCCCTGTGACGTTGGGCAGGTTGAAAGCTCCAGTTCAAGAAGCAGCATTAAGTTCCAGAAAGTTCCAAGGGTAAATAATTAATTTCAAATATCTGAAACTCAATGCAGCGGGTTGAAGCTACAGCGCTTACTTGAAGCGTCAAGTCAAGCCTTAAAGGCCCACTTAATACTGGTGCCCACTCGAGGACACCCCGAAATCATGCATTAAAGGGTTAAGATTTGGCAACAGCTCTATATTTACTGTATATGGATGGCAATGATGTTTTGCTTGTAGGCGCTAACAATTTCACTAAGGTAAATTTAATTTAGTTGCGTATCAAACCTGCTCTGGAACTATGTATATATTAGAGTTGTTTGAATAAATATAGGGTGCGCTGTAGTGCGGAATCTTTGCTGATGCTATGCAATATGAAACTCATGACGTACATCTCAAGGTCATTTGCGGTGACTTAGCCCTGCTCCCCACTTGACAACTTTCATTGGCGCTAGCAGAGGATAGGCGACTCAGCTAATTCGTGTACGTTGCTGTTGCACGGCTTCAGTTTGTGCAAATTTTACTGTATCAAAACCTCTCGAAAAATCACAGTGCTACTTCAATTTTTTTCGCGGAAGCTGGTGCCAATGGTGAACTTTCAACTATCTCTTCCGCTTATGAGCAGTTTAAATCCATAAAGATTCACACTTTAAGAATCAGAGTATGCTGTTCTCAGACGGTACGCTGAAGTCACGGCCACGGCGAAAGAGAGAAAAATAAGAAAGAGAAGATGAGAGATCACAGAAAAGCTCTGTTTACAGATTGCTTAAAGCTGTCAATACTCGCACCAGCAAAGGCAGAGCCATCAATACCATTCCAAACTTCTACATGTGATGGAAACAACGAACGAATATACTGGCTTGAGGGTGATACTGTGATGCATTCAGAAAATTTAACTGATAGAACACGCTGAAAATATTAAAGTTTCAACCAGTATTAAAGTTTGACTTGGTTCTACTAACCTGTGAAGCGTGAAATCTGCAGGCAGTTAAAGTCATTTAGGAGAATGTTGGATCAACCATAGAATTTGGTTCGCTCGTTATGGAAATTACACCAACAGAGAATTCAACATATATGCATATGTAGAGTAAAAGATTTCTTTTCATGTAAGCAACTCCTTACGTAAAAACATAAGCTCAGACTATTAAGAGAAGAAACACTGGGCAGGTGTCTTGCATAAAATATAGAAGGAATGTCTAATTTCATAAAAAATGGAAAAACAGTAAATTAGTTTATTGTTAAAATCCCAAAATGTGTGCGTCTCCTGCGGTCAGTTCCGTCAGAGTACGCAGTGCTCCTCTTTGTGCCATACTAAATATTCAGTTTCAGTCATAGGTAAAATATTTTTGTGTACACAGAGCGTTTCTTTTTTGACTATAAATCTTCAGGAAGACTGGCAACGACGACTGCTTTAATCGTGGTGGGGTTGCAAGTGTTCACTGTTGTGGCTGCATGTGTTCAGAACACTTGCAGCCGCACAAGTGAACTCTGCAGCTGACAGACAAACTAGAACGAGGGCCTTCCTAAAGGCGTGCGCAGACGTGAGACATCTTCGCTGATTTCGACGGGAAAAACTGTCAGATCGCCAAGCTTGGTATGACATTTCAGCGCACACGTAGCGATAAAAATTCGTAAAGTTGCACTTCTTATGGGGAGAATTATTGGATGTTGCATAAATTAGAAATTGAAAATATTAACTATTTAAATTTTGTTACCTCCGCCAAGGAGGTTGTGTTTTCGTTTTGTTTGTCTGCCTGTCACCAAGATAACTCAAAAAGTTATGAACCAATTTGGACGAAATTTTCAGGGATTGTTAGGTATGTTTGGAGAAACAGATGATTAACTTTTGGTGAAGATATGTCTATCCGTTTGTTTGTTTGTCTGCCTCATTTTTTTCAATGCCATAACTCAAAAAGTTATGAATGGATTTTGTTGAAATTATTATGAATTGTTAGGTATATAACAAAGAGTAAATAATTGAATTTTGGTAATGATCCGTTCGTTCGTTCGTTTGTCACTGTTTTTAATTTTATGATTGTCATCATAATAACTCAAAAAACAATAAATGGATCTTTATGAAATTTATAGAGGTTGTTAGTTATGTTGACAGACATAATTGATCAAATTTTGGGGCAGATCGGTTTGTTCGTTTGTATGTTTGACTCATGTTTGTCATGTTTGTTAGCAGTATAACTCAAAAAGTTATGAACGAATCCTCAAGAAAATTGCACGAGCTCTGATTACTATCAAAAGGCACAAATGATTTGATTTTGGAGTTTATACAAAGAAAATTATGGTTTCAGAGCCAATTTGAATTTTTTGCTACCGTTGCCTCGCTTGGCCGAGGTATGCGCTCTCAGAGTGCTCTATAGTTAGCCGTTTTTTCGCTGCTTTTAGTTTTTTATCCTCTATGCATAGTATTCAGTGATGGAGACTGAGTGTCTTTGTTTTGTACTATCGTGAAGCGTATAAACGAAACTTTGACAAGTACTTTTCAGCTGCCTACTACTTCTCCCAACTAACAATTTGGCGTTGATTCTACGTAGATATCAGGTCGTTTGTCAACATATCAACGTGGTATGCACGTTGATATGTGGACTCCAGATAACTTGTTAGCAGATTGTGACCAGCACGTTGTGAGACAACGTGTTCCTGACAACGTTGTGACAACTTGCATAGCTACTTGACGTTGTCATTTCAGCTCCAGATAACGTTGTTAGCATGTTGTATCACAACGTAATAAGGGACCGCAGAGAACCAGGTGCTCAGGACCTGCCCAGCACGTTGTGATACGACGTGCTAACAACGTTAACTGGAGTCCACAAATCAACGTGCATAGCACGTCGACCCGCAGTTCTCAACGATGATTCTACGTCGTGTGTTAGCGGGGTTGTCATCTAGATACATATTTATTCATATCATAATTTTGACCTTACAAGGAGAATCTTAACATTGATGGGCACTAAATTCCTTAAAGTCTTTAAAAACTGAAAACATCGGTAAAATTTAATTAAATACTTATACATTTTAAATGTGTTTAAACACTAAATACATTAAATGGATTAAATACTAAATATATGATATGTATTTAAATAAAAAATATATGAAATTTATTTAAATACTTGAGTAAATGCATTTCTTTTTTTAGCACCAAAAGGCACTAATTCAGGAATATTTTTAGTGTTCATGAATTGAATGAATATTGATATACTAGCACATCCTGCAAAAGTCGGAAGTAATAATCTAGAGTCCAGATAATATAAAAACTCTTCAGAGGCGAGAATTTCCAATTCGACATTTGCTATCACTTCACTAAAGAAATCATTTAGCCTGCTTCAGCTTCCTGGTTAGCTTATGGACATTGAAGATTCAACACCAGTTGATTTAAATGATTCAAGCAAACAAAAATACGGCTTGTACAGTCAAAATATCGCCGGGTTATACGCAATTTTTTCCCTATATCCCTGAAGCAGAACAGCCTTCAGTACTGGGTCATAAATCTTGATGAACTGTGATGAACTGCAGCCGTGCACTACTTTGAGCCACTTAGCATATATCTGAAGAGCAAACCAGTGCTTGTGGATTCTTTGGGACGTTTTGTTTTTCGTGCCCACTTTGTTTCCTTCTGATCTCACGCTCCTACTGATGACGCTTGGCTCTGTTTTTCATTTTCTTTCCCGACTTGCTGTTCTCAAGGCTTTGACTCTTACATGGGTTCAACGTTTCACTTGACATTCTCTATGTCCCTTCTTTCTCCCTCTCTTTGGATCACAGTGTACTGTGCGAGTAGGGAAGCTTAAACTAGAATACTACAACTGCTTGTGGATTTTCCAGAAGGGACGTGCGATCAGGCTGACATTACATTTAAGCAGCCCACTGACAAACCTACCCCTCACCTCAATAATCAAGCATCGTGCAATAACACAATGCTTCAATGTCAATGTCAGACTCGGACTGCGCAAGTTTGAGACTGTTGCCAGCAGGCAAGTTCTTCTGCTTAGCTTGTTAAGGCAGCATTTGGTATTCAGATGCTGTTGCAGGGCTGCTGGCCCTAACCGTACCTACTGTGGATGAGTAGTCACCACCACTAAAAAAATAATTAGGATATCTGCTCCAGCTACTCGGAAGTCGTTTCGTTACTACGCTGCTACGTAATTATCCCGAAATATGCGCAAATAGTCACTTCACGGCAACAATTTTCACCAAAATTGAGGTTCAAAACTCAAAAGTCTTGACTTGTCCAGAACTTATATATACTGACGTTACTTTCCTTTGTTCTGCTTCTTCTTTCTCAACTTGCTGTCATCACGTGCGTTGATCCTGTTTTGGGACACCCCGAGTGTGTCTTCCACTTTGCTATAGACATACTGTATGCCTCTTCTTCTTTCTCCTCTGTGAGATCACCGTTGTTGTAGAAAAACAACAATAAACTAAATATAATAATGTTCCCATGCTCGTTGATCGTGTGTGGGTACACCCTCGTGCATGGGTTCCCCATTTCTAGCGATATACTGTAAGTCCCTTCTTTCTTCCTCAATGAAGTTGCCGCGGTTGCGGAAACGGAGAATTAACTACTCAGTATAATACTAATAATAACCCTAGCAAGGTAACTAAACAATGCCCCAGATGTGATGACGTCAGTCGATAAGCCCCTCCCAAGTATGCGGCCTTGCTTTCTAGGTGGCCTTAGCTCTACACCAGTAAGACGAGTGAGTTCATCGAAGGGCAGGAAACTTTTCCTAGGATGAATAGCCACCCCGACAGCACACACCAACAAGGAATTTCAGGCTTACAACTTAGTGCTGCAGATAAATTCCCACTGAGGCCCATTGGAGCTCACGGATGCAGTGGATCGCATAGTGTTTCAGCTATCTAGTCATAGTCGGACGACTCATTAAAACTGCGCCTTTCCCACACCATTACGACTCTTATATTTCCTCCTCCCAGTACACAATGACTGTCAGAAACGCAGGCGCAGCGTTGATAAGCGCGGAGATTCCCATCCCTGGCTTAGGAATAGAACTCATAACCTTCTGGAAGCGAGCGAAATAGCACCTCTAACCGTTAACCAAGGGAAGTGAATAAATATTCAAGTGATATATGTATAAAAACAAATACTGTTGAAGGATGAAAGAGATGGACACCAAGTAATTTTCAATATTTAATTACTCTATTTCGCTTATTGAGTTTTTAAAGAAGCGACTGACTATTGCTAAGATTTGAAAAGCTCCTACTGATCTTCCCAAGCGCGAGGCATAAGCGTCGAAACATGCCAAAAACAGTTCGGCGAGAAGCTGGCAAGCCGGCAGTTTTTTGAGAAGCACGGCATGCATTGGAGCCGGACAACAGCAGCAGCCTGCTCAACTGCCGCTGATCGGTGTGCGCACTCCAATGTTATACCGCGCTTCTCAAAAACTGCCAGCCAGCCTGCCTGTTTGCCAGCTTCTCGCTGAACTACTTTTGGTATGTATCGGCCCTTAGGTGGGCCGCCGATCGGCATTCTATGTTGTTGTAGGGAATTGTGTCTTCAAGAGGACCTCTAGATTACCAAAGAGTCAGCTTGGCTTTACAGACATCTTTCTATCATGCCCTCTGAGCTGCCATCCTCTTTCTACCTCTAGTCAGCCACACGCAAGCGTAGTGCAAATTCTAAGCAAAAATATGATAGTTGAAAACTAAGCATTAAAACATCGTCGTATCTGTTCCCGTGAGGAGACTATAAGCTCCGACTACCAAGTGAGTGTGGTCGCTGAGAACGTAAGTACACATTTGGCAAGTTTGTATTTTTCACAGCAGCTATCAGACCGCGTGAGGCTACAGAATGTAAGAGAGATGTATAGGTTAGCTCATAGTTTTGAATGCTCGCCCCATTCTTCAGTAGATTTACGCTTGAGAGAAGGTCTAAACTCTCTTAGGTATATCCATAACGAACTTACTGACTTCAGTAACTGCCTTACAGACCAAACTTTTGCTATGTCGAAATCCAGTAATAGTTCCAAAGTGCTGTACCAGTATGCTTGTTCTACTGTGGTTCTGGGTGCATCGTTCTGGATCTTCGGACACACGATACTGTGCGCAACGCACGGTATTGTGCTGATGCTCGGCATCTGCAGTTTTATCTTGCTTGTTCTGCACTACCTCTTCGTGTGGCGCCGCAGCAGGGACCTCGTGCAGGACATCCAGAAGAAGGCCGTGTTTGTTACAGGTCAGTCGTTAATTGCCATTACCCTGTTGCCGCAATTCATCTACCATGCCTACCCAGATACCATACGCTAGAGGATATCCGTACCCTGGGAACTTGTGTCACTGAATATTCTAGTCTAGTAAGATGTATCAATGGATTTTCTTGCCCTGACATCATGTTTCAGGGGACATCCAAACAGTTGCATCAAGAAGTAGTGCCTTTGTTGTCTCTACTCCAGGGGATAACTGAATCCTCATAACACAAGAGACGTAGAGTAGCTGACTGAAATGTAATTGACATTTTCTTATGAAATTCTGAATCATATTTCAATGTGTTATTTTACTGTTGTTTCACTGGGATCCTATCATAGTTTCCAAACCATATCGGAAACTAAGGAAGTAGAACTTTCTAAGTCCATGGTGTCAGCCCCCCCCCCCCACCATTTTGAAGCCCTCCATAAGTTTGGGCACTTTTACAATACATAATATTATACTGTATGTATATCGAAAATAGTACGTGCACAAAAATGAAACTTTTTCACTACTTTACACCCTCCCGGAGCTAAGCCTCTCCCTATCTCACCCCAAGCGACATTCATCAGTCAAGCACCTGATGGTTAATTCCAGGAGCTGGAGTCGGACGGTCTACCTTCCGACTCCCCAACCCTGAACTCGATACAACTATGATTTTAATTTCACCGTGTTCACATAAACTTTATATTCCCAAATTTCATTCTGCAGAAGTTATACAGCAAAAGTTTCAGCACCGGCGTCTATTTCTCGTCATTTCGGGATTTGTTGTACATTTTCCATAAGGTTCTAAGAAAATAAAATTGTGATCATCTGGAAGTTCTCTTCATATTATTGGTCAAGATATCTCCGGGGTGTCTAAGCTAAAGAAAGAAAACATTTCGCCAGGTCTCCATAAATTATTAGTTTTGTTTCTTTATGGTAAGCGGCCATGTTACCTGAGGCACCAACCCATTATAGTCGCCCCAATTGTAGAACTGTTCTCTTTGACAATTAAAAATAATGCTATCTATGCTATGAATGAAGTGCGAACATGTCTTTCAACTATGGAAATTTTATGCACTCTCCACTGCATAATCGGTGCTTCGGCTGCAGCCCTTTTCAAACAAAAATGGATATTGCGATTGCTATGATGAATGGGTAAATATAAATTCTGATCCCAATGTCCGGAGGTTTGCTGACAGCTGTGACTATTCTCACCGTGTCAACTTGTGAATCAGGGAGTAGATTCCCCGTTTTTTTTTTTGGGGGGGGGGAGGGGGAGAGAAAGATTAGAGGAATGCTAAATTGTCCCTGTTTTTCTTATCTGTGAATCCCGTTGAACTTGATAGCTTCATAGAATGCTTGAACAAACATCTATAATGCCAGAACTTGCAGTAGCTTTTGTAGTGTGTTTTCTGTGATCCTGATTTTGCAAGACATTTTGGGTAGATTTGTGGCAAAAAGCTCCTTCATCGGCACCATGCCGACTGTTTAAGGCCGTGACCTAATCACTCTCAGCAACAATGTTCTTATGAATACGAAAAAAATCCAATAGAAAGTTGCAGCTTTACTGAAAAAAAAAATCAATATGAAAAGACTTTGTCACTGAAGTAGACCAAGGGCTAAGGTATTTTACAATCTGGTTATGGTTACTTAGAGATGCAATTTCAAAAATCAGTTACAGTGAACTTGATAATCTTGTACCTTGATTTTCAGGATGCGATTCAGGCTTCGGAAATGCCCTCGCTCTCCATCTGGCCGACATGGGATTTACAGTAAGTACGTGTCGCACTAACGACAAGAGATTTTTAGGATTGAGAAAACAGACAAGAGCAGAGTGCATTTCAACTTCTCACTTCTACGACTTCGAATTACGTTCAATATCTGGGTTCATGGAGAATATTGTCTCACTTCATTAAGAAAATAACAAAAGTAATCACGGCAATCTTTTGAAACATTATTGTTCGTAGAAGCTCATTCTAGTTATAAACTAGAACGCCTCGTGGCGTTAGACCATCACCCGCGGGAAACGGAGGCATAAAGCTAGTGAATATAGTAGGTATAATTACCAGCTCTTCAATAATAACATAAGAAAAAATAGAACGCCTGGTGGCTCAAGACGATGTGCCGCGGTGGAGGCAAATTCGCTGCAGTGGAGAAAATTCAAGGCCGTCATATTTTATGGCCTGCTAGGCCTAGTTTTTGGCATGGGTCACATCTAGGTCGACCCACCAAACTTAATACAAAAAATTATGAACATTACTCAACTCCTTCGACCACTTTTTGCGTGGAGAGACAAATATATACATACATACATACATACAAATTTGATTAAATAGAACGCCGTGTTGTTTAGTTAAAATATCTTTATTTTTTTTCTCCAAAAGACGAATATCTAAAATGGTTTCTTGATCCGTTTGATGTAGAAGTTGGCCAAAGCGCAGGTTGTCGTAATCCAGTAATGGTATTGCAGTTGGTTGGCGACGCATTTCGATCATAGCTCATGATCATCTTCAGGCCGTTGAAAGTTGCAGGAAAGATGACGTCTGTAGTTGATGGTAAGAACATAGCTGCAGGTAGAATTAAAAAGTGCTCTCGTTGGCAGACGGCTGCTTCTATTTATCACTGCTGAGCGGTCAGAGGTTGTAGCGGTGCTCTCTGATTGGCTGGTGGCTTGCCGGGTGGTAAGGCTAGTTCGCTGGCTGCGCAGTCTGTGGTAGATAATTACGCTTCTCCATGCAGTTTAAGCGTTCTGAAGAATCCTGTCACCTGATTGGGACTGCTATATCTTACGGAGGTTGTGTATGAATTTCATCTGCTGAAGGCATTTACATTCTGCACATCCCCGGGACTTTTGAAAAGTACTGTTTGCACATCTCCAAGGCATCAAGCTCGCCTTCTCTACCGGCTGGTGAGTGTGAGTGAA
>LQNS02000227.1:2521335-2537135 GCA_001587735.2 Parhyale hawaiensis
ATCCTACTAACATAATGGCAATAGCTCATAGAGTGCCGGGGCGTATGTTCCGGTGTCTCTTTGGGAATGGGCCTATTGGTTCGTCTACTGCCGCCTATCTAATCTAATCTAATCTACTGCAATACGTATTCAGTGGTCAGGATGTGCCTGAGGTGCCTTCAAAAACGAAATATTCCACCAGGTCTATATGAATATTAGCTTTGAATTTTCGTAGATGGCGGCCATGTTACCAACCTAATAGTCGCTCCAACTGTAGAACTGTGCTCATAGACAATGATAACACTTTTTATATTGCGTACATATGTCATCCAATGGCGGAATATTTGTGTATTTAGATGAATTAAATACACTCTCTCATTGAATACTTGTATACAGATAATATCTAGTCATCCCTTACTCTAAAACTGTGGAATAGCAACAGTAGACTATGTCGTAGCAATAACTCGTTATTCTAGAACTATGTCAAATCTGTAAATCCCTAGAGCTTAGAGCAATTTTATCTCTAAATCAAGTTGGCAAGTTTGTGTTGTTACTGAAAGATTATGTCGAACATTTTACTCTATATATAACCCTGATATATAACACTATGGATTGTGCTTTTTGGTACCACAATGTTTATTTTATATCAGATGTAAGGGTATTAAGCTCATCAGATGTCGTAATAAATACTTCATCTTGAAGAGAAAAATATGAGATTTCTCAATATCTATCAGTATCGTTGTAACTAAAAAAAACGTCTGTAGCGGGAGCAATATCCTTAAATACTGTATATCTGCAGTGGTAGGGAGAGCTCCTCATGTAACTCTTGGAAAAAGAGTTGACATGCTCATGCAAATTAAATTAAAGTATTAGATTTCATGTAATGTTTAATTTCTTTACTTCGTGGTTTAATAGGTGCGAAATACGTCAATAAAATAAGTCTTAAGTAAATGTTTCTTCCGTCGCTGTATACTTTATATAATATTATATATTTATCTGTCTTCTCCTTTCTTCTTATAGTATCTTTCTTGCTGTGTTTTCCTATGACACTATTTTTTTCTTTTTTTTAGGCCTGAAATTAACATGATGATGCGTTAGCTGATTCACAATAGGCCTATGTGTGAGCCTATAGCTATCATAGAGCGTTGTGCAAAATGTAGGTTGTGAAGTACGATAAAGTTTTGCCCTAATTTCTAAGGCTGGTTGCTACAATGTTTTATACTAGTTTACTGAACAAGTATTATAATAGTACTACTGTGTGAATAAGTTCCTACGGGGAAAAAGGAATGTTTTTAATCTCGCTTCTCTCCAATGCACACTAGGCACTTCTGCTGCATTTGGAAACACTTTTTCAACCAAAATAGTTTTACTAGCTCCTGGACAACCCTTTCAATTTAAATTCTGGTTCTGTTGTCAGTAGGTTTGCTGATGCTTGTGTCAATGTTTGGGCCCGAACTTAACCACTTTTTTTTTGAGGGGGGGAGAGGAGTCGTTTGAGGAGGGAGGGAAGGAGAATGAAGGAATACTACATTACCCTTCTTGTCCCTCTCTGTGAAACCCCTCGCAGTCGATAGTAGGCTTGAATAAATATCTCTAATGCCAGAACTAGGAGCAGCTTTTGTATGTTGTCTGTGTGTTTCCTGAGATACTGATTTTACAAGACATTTCTAGCAGACCTGTGGCAAGAGGCCCATTCATCGTCTCCGGGACCTCTTCTCAATGAAAACGTCTATAAAATACGGAAAACTGCAATGGAGACTTGCGGTTTTGCTGAAAAAATATCATCACTACAATCGCTGATCTCAAAGCTGCAATAACTGAGTGAGAACTACGAGTTCTCAAGCCTAAAAAAGACATAGAATTGGAAGAGCTTGAAGGAAGTGAAGATCACAAAGAGGCCATGATTAGCTCTGTGGCAAAGTGACCGCGTCTCTGCATCGACGCTGGGATCCTTGTTTCGAGTCTCGGACTCTGGCAGGACTAGTAACGGATTTACTCTGCGTGTAGCACTCTGGCACCGAGAGACGAGGGAAATACGGCGAGGGGTTCTCAAGTCGACTCTGTCCACTAACTGTTTCAACTGCTCATCACATTGGCAGGTCTTCAAAGTTCTAGAATAAGGCAAACGAAAGCCTAATTAGGAGCATCTATTGTATGCAAGATAATAAATTGTTATTATTATAGATAATAACTCATAGTTTAAGTGCACTGAACAGTCAGCCTGAAAAGACTTTGTCACTGAAGATGATTCAGGGCTGAAGTGAATACGCGTCAAAGTTTTAAAGGTATGTATATGATACCGTCGGCTTATGATTACTTAGAGACGCAGTGTCAGAAATCAGTAATGGCGGACTTCATAATTTCATTCTACGATTTTCAGGATGCGATACAGGCTTCGGGAACGTCCTCGCTCTGCGCCTGGCAGACATGGGATTCACAGTAAGTGCGGGTCACACGAACGACTAGAGGTTTTTCTAGGCAGTGAAAACAGGCAAGAGAAGGCAGCACCTGCGTGATTTCGACTTCTCAGCTCTTCGACCTCGACTGACTATACTTTGCACTCGCAGAAAATTTTGTCACAATATCGTTCAGAAAATAACGAGTGTGATCGATGCAATCTTTTGGAAAGTTATTGTTCGGAGAAGCACATTCTAAGTACAAATCAAGAGAGCTGTCAACGAGAACAGGACTTTAAGCAGACATTCAATGTCAGAGTACAAAACAAAATGTCGAGACAGACTGGGGATGAGAGCTTCCTAAGGATGGAGTCCAAGTGCAGTGTGCTATCCAACAGTTTATAATGGCATGTGCAATATCTTCATGTTTGTGCTAAAGCCCCTATTACACGGGCGAACATTGCCCGGCAAACAAGAGGAATTGCCCGGCGGGCAGTCCGTTTTGTCCGCAGCCCGGCAGACATTCACTGCTGCCAGAGGTTTGCTCACTAAGCAAACTTTGCCTACAGAACAGCGGGCATTATCAGGCCAACATCCAATTAATTTGTTTGTCAAGCCTTTCAAATTGTTGCAAAATAGTTTCAAACTTGTTGAAATAGCTAAAGCACTCCAAAACTTGCAGATTTTGCTCCCAGTTCAATCATATACAGATGAAAAATATGTAACTTAGAGCTGCCCGACCGACGTGCCCTCAAGATTTCACCGTCTCGTGTACTAGCACCTCAATGTTCGGCGGGCATGTGTTCCGAGATTCGACCCGCTGTTCGCTAGACATTTGCCGCCCGTGTAATTGGGCCTTAACGAATAGAAGCAGCATATAGCTTTCAGGGTAGACTCATCTACTTGTGAATCGCATGGACCACATTTTCCATATCGTATACGGAAAAGATTGAGTCATTGTTCTTGGCTTACGTTCGCAGGTGTATGCTGGCTGCCTCTTCCCTGAGGGTGAGGGCGCCAAGGGCCTGGCAACAAGGGCCGGCATCTGCGTACTCGGCGTGGACGTCACCAAACAGGAGGACATCGACGCTTGCGTTGCTCGTGTGAAGGAGGACACGCGCAAGCGAAGTAAGTTCATTTATGCTCGTTACTGTTATCGTGAAAGGTTCATTTTCATATCTGAAAGCCAATATTCCTAGCGATACGCAGAAACAACGAATACTTGGCTAAGAAAACGGCCCATCGCTGCTCAAACATAACCAGTATCAGATTTTACCATATTTCTATTTCACTTTTCTTACGTGGATGAACGGCAATGTATACTCGTGCACAAATCCAATTCTAAATAGTTATTCTTTCGTTTATTGGTACTTGCACTATTGCTTCTACTTTATTACTAACATCACCTCTAAGTATTGTTTGTAACGTAATTGCCTTTTTATTTTACTATCAGTGGTGAGGTCCCATTAAAGTTGGATCTAATGTTGTCTTATGGATCGAGAGAAGGGAGGAGGGAAGGTCAGGCTGGATACTGGAAGCACTGCTTCTTCTCTGGATATGAAATCTTTCATCCATCTATTGCCAAGTATCTAGTCTATTGCCGCTCTTGCAAATTTTATCATAATAAACCATTCTAGCCTCTCCTGCATGAACTAAGCCTCACTTTCGGCCGGAACAACACTATTTGCAACGTCAGCAAACATGCAGGTACTGTATAATAGGCACAAAAGGGAAAAAGCTGACAGCAAACATTCGGTCATGTTACAGATATCGTTAAAAATAGGAAAATAAATTTTATTTGAACTTTGGATGTATATATAATTGATCTTAATTGCAGATATCACCCTATGGAGCGTAGTCAACAACGCCGGCATCGCCCATTATGCCGCTTGCGAGTTTATGTCCATGGCCACCCTGCGTCACATGCTGGAGGTGAACACCTTCGGACCCGTCATGGTGACCAAGAGCTTCCTGCCGCTCCTCAGGGCTGCTGGTGGGGGCAGGGTCGTCAACACCGTCTCCTCGTTGGGTAAGATGGTTGTTTAATAAACTCTGCTCTAGTGAAGTGAAAGCCGGCTATGTAGCGAATAGAATGAGTCTGTCCCGTATGTATTTGTATTTGCTCCCAAACCCAACATGTACGTCTGGGTACATTTCGGCATGAATGTAATTGGAACGAATTTCGACCTCCTTTGGTGCAGGCTACTGCCCTGTAAAATGGCTGTAGTACGTATCCCTCAATATTCCAACTTACTCAGCCAACTAGGCTGAGTGATTGGCTGACAGTCAGTTTTCCAATGCAATTAAATCTCCTACACAATATCAAACACGTAGTGAAGCTTATATAGCTGGCTCAATGTTCGAGGCTCGCGGGACCTGCTAGTTCCGGATGGTCTTTGGGAATAGGCCTGTTGGGCCGTCTTTTACAAGCTATCTAAACTATTTCCGACCAGAGGAATAACGATATTTCAAACCATAGATCAACGTATATAACGCAAAGTTAGGAAACAATATAGTACGTAAGGCAATGCCACACCAATATGTGAAATTTGTACGGTCACCAATTAGCTGCATTGTATTTTCTAATGTATGTTTCAGGACGAGTAACGCTTACTGGACTGACTGGATATTGCATGAGCAAACACGCTTTCATGTCGTACTGTGATGGTCTTCGTAAAGAACTCAAGCCTTTCGACATCACCGTCCACACCATCGAGCCGACTGGATACAAGTTTGTGTTGTCATGGCTTTACGTGGAAATCGCTGTCGTAAATTTAAGGTTTTCTTGCAAGCGCCGTCAGTCTCTTTCTGAGTTGCTCTCTACAATAGAGGAACGTTTTTTTGCAAAGCATTGCGATGTAATGGAAGAGGTCAAAACCATACTAGTAAACTAATCAATGTAAGGGACTGAGGTCAGGTATCAGTGACTAATGCAGCTGGTTCCTAGAGGTTGCCCGGAGGCAGCCCGTTTCAGCGTAGTCGTAGTAGCAAGAGAGAACCGTTGACTATAATTATTACTGAATGCTCATTAGAACCTGTATACACAGTAGCAGAGAGAACGATAATCGTCGTCTCCGCATCCAAATGCCATGGTGTGTCTTATTAAGTAGTGCGAACTTGCAAAACGCTTTGAGCTATCATTTCCTTGAAGTTTGAATAAATGTATCCGAAATTTAGGTAACGGCACTTGCTGAGCAGTTAGAACTGACGGTTAACAGTTTAACATTTTTTTTTTATAATCTCAAATCTGTGTTTTTGAGAGCTCAACAATACGTTTGGAGGATTAGCTAAGGAAACTCGTTCTCTAGGCTAGCGTGTATACCACAATTAACAAGTACAAAATTATATCGACGTAAGTATTTGGACTAGTTCAAAAATTATCCAAGAATACGCTGTAAAGCTCTGGCTGACGTGTTGCAGACTGGGCTATCTTGCATAATAAATTATATCGTTTTCGCAATGCAGTCGTCTATACCCGTTCAGTTTCTCGTGTAGTCCTCTACTAAAAATAACAGCAGCGAATAAATTGTACCTACAGAACTAAAACAAACGTCGATTCAAAAATTGATTAACACTCACAGCTGGAGCCAACAGATACCCCACGTTAAACCGCCAGACTACAATTGGCTCAGCTGTTCATGTACAGCGATACGTTACTTCTTCCACTCACTTCGAAAATTTCCCATTCAAAAAATAGCAGCTCTGGAATGAAGAAGTATCATATATACAGTAAAAACCAATGCAAATTTACCTGTGTTTCTGTTCACTTTCAACAATTGAAGATATCAGACGGAAAGTAGGCCAAGTAAGAGACTGTTGCTATCATGTAACATTCTGCTGAAAACCGACAGGTGGAAAAATATATCAATTTGCAGTAGATGCAAACACACGACAACCTCCTACAGTATTTGTATGCACTGTGTAGTCCATACTAGTATCGGGACCACTAGCATTAATAATGAGACGGTGTCAGAACAAATTATTCGCCTTCATCTTTCAGAGTGGATTTCACTGGCTTACAATAATATTGATATAACTTTAACTAATTGACAGTAGTATCAATGTGACGGAATTCGTCGCACGTATTTAGCAACAGTGAACTGGCCTCTCATTCTCGATAAAGCGTATGTTTGTAATATACACATAAGAGCTGTTGTTAAAAAAATGCCAGCAAAACATAGTTCAACCTAAGAGCCCAAGCGTACTTCATAAAAACAATTACCACACCAATGCTATTCCTAAGGGCAATTGACTTTTCATTTGGTTCTCACAGGGTTACTCACGTACAATTTAGAAGAAAATTGGCGCTTTTGTATTGATGTTATTCACTGTACTTTGGCAGGACAGCGCTGCTTGATCAGCAACGCGTTCGAGATCAGCACAAACGACAGTGGGACGACTCCAGTGAAGAGCTGAAGAAATCCTATGGCCAAGATTACTACAACAATGTGCTAGCGAGCGCCGAGAGAGAACTTGGGAAGTTGACGAGGGACTTGGGCAAAATTCACGAAGTGGTGCACGATTTGGCGCATGCGGTCGCAGCAGAGAAGCCTCTGGTAAGATTTAAAGATCGTTGGATGCATTTCTCAAAGTCTATCCAAAGGACACGTTCGACTGGGGGGTCTAAGTCGATCTAAGCCAAGCCCATTCGACTTGACTTGCTCGGAACAACAGATAGGAGCTAGGGCGTCATCACTCTGAATCGTACTGAAGGTGTTAGAAGCAACCCGATTGTTTCCAGGCCACGGAAGACTCCGCTTTATGGAGCAAGGTTGAGTCTTGGAAGTCTCGCAGGTAAGTCATTAAAAGTCAACGCCTGAAACTCGAATAAACGAGTCGAAGCCAGTGCATCAATCTAGAGTTTCGTGCAAGTCAAGCTTCGAAAACTATTTTTGCAGGCCAATCGAACACGTCTTAAACCAATTCAACTCGACCGAAACCTTACATAAGAGCGTTGGATTCGTCACCGTAAATTGTCTTCCAGGTGCTACAAGCACGCCATGTACGCTTGTGACTGCAAGAAATTCTTTTTTTACGGAACATATACTTGACTTTCCGGCCGTCTCATGGTAATTCAGTCAACGGAAACACCTAAAATTCCATTCAATGGGGCGAAGTCATGGCCCTTGCCTGGGGTTTCAGGTTTTTCAGTTCAGCTTAGATCGACTTGAACGAATTCAATCGAACTAGCTCGTGGGACGCGTTCCATTGGGCAGTTGAATTAAGCCTTTGAAAGAAAGAAAAACCATTTATTATTCTCATATGGTACTGTGTCCAACAAGATTAGGGCACAGTATCCTGAAGTTTTCATGATTAAAACTAACTTGAGAATACTAAACACTAGCATAAGAGAGTTATAATTATGGTCTGCTGAGATTCACTGGCACAATGCCTACACATTATTGATGAGATGATAAGAGAAACGTAGGTTACCGTTTGCAGAAAACAATTGGCTAGAAAAAAGAGAATCGAGAGAAGAAGTTTTTTATATTCTATTGAGAGTAATAATGGCAGCGTGCAGAAAACAGTCGGCTAAGGCAAAGTGTAGCGAACTAGTTAAACCTTCGTACTTTTACAGGGATTTCAAAATAGGGAGAAAGTGGGATGTGAAATTTAGAAGATATAAACCAGCTAGCCCTTTTCATGAGTGAAAGAGAAACGGACCCGTATTACAAGAAATATTAAAAAAATTAAAGTCTAAAGACAATGCAGTTAGAATTACAGTGCACATTATGATATAAGTAAAAAGAGAAAATGTAGAACTAAAACTACACATACTATATAGTGTGACAAAAGAAGAGAATAAAAAAGCGACAACAGTCGCCAGATTTTGTTTAACGTTTTCACTCTATCTTCGATTACCCAATTCGATTGCTATACGCCCGAGTAGATGGTGTCTCCTACGGAAGAAAATAAAAGCCTGGTGGTGTAGGTCGGCCACCTCGATCAGCTGCCTACCTCCCGAAACAGAGGGGGAAGCATTGAGAGCCTACGTAACTTCACAAAACTAACCTCGTCAGCAGGAACTGCGGCAAGCTACATCTCCTGCGGAGAAAGCAATTGGGACCCTCGGGTTCGTGAGACCCAAATAATATTTTGGCTGGGAAAGGGGCCCGCCAGAATCTACTTTGAGGGATGAATAAAATATTTAGACTTAAGAAGAAACACATGAAACAATTTGATATACATAACTACATGATGCACATGTGATGTAGCGTACCATTTTCATGCCTCTTATGACAAAGACTGAATAAATTTACACATCACATCAAGATCAATATAGTAAGTCTACAAATGCGCTGCCCGTTGTGTAACTATGACAGACTGAGTAAAATTCCACTTCGAAAGAAATATAGTACATTTATAAATGGGAAATTACACATGAAAAGAAATATAGTACATTTACAAATTCCCTGTGTGGTACGCAACCAGTGTATCTAGTAGTATTATATTTTGCATGTGAAGAAAAAAAGAGAAGAGCAAGTGTAGAAAATATTAGTTACTGACATTTCTATTGCGGGTAGCAGAGTACGCCTCCTTCACTTTTAGAATTTTCGCACAATTCATCTAGAATATTTTGTGAAATTATTGGGGTTGCTCGAAGTGTGACAACACCATACTGGTGAGCTGATTATATTCAGTCACATCCTGAATTGAAGCGGAAAGAGCATTCCAAAGCATAGCTCCAGAAATAGAAAGAGCTTGTTGACCAGCCTTGGTGCTGCGGTAGCGCACTTGGAGATGCTCTCGCCGAAGAGATCGTCCACTGATTTCACTGTTTCGAGTAAACTGCACAACCTCGGCATTTCTAGGAGCGCCGTGCAGCGCACGGAAAATTTATTTATCTATTTATTTATTGAACATTTATTTCTCCTCAGGCGGGAGGTGTTCTTGGATTATTATATTACAACTTACATTAAAAATTGTATGTACAATAATTTGTTAGAAATATTACAGCTATATATCCACAACCTAATTTACATGGCTCATTGCCATCACATACCAAACGAGTTAACTGGACTGGCTCCGCAATAGAGCTACCTAACAATCACCCTCGCGCGTGAAGCAAAAAAAGATATAATTGTTTCTACTAATATTAACATTACTGCTTGTTCACTTAAAGTAAGGTAAATGGAAAATGCAGTAATTGCTCCCCGAGGAAAGATCTACATGGCTTAATACTATTTCACCTGATTGCCTAGATACTATTACATACAATTACATCCAATAGGTATGGCGGTACATACACCATGACCTACAGTACAAACATGTAAATTTGAAATTATGTATTTATATCTCATAATATGACTGCTTTCATCAAGTGGATTATTATTTCCGCCAAAGAGCGATCCGCACAGTGATACTAATCGGATAGGAGGCGAAATTAGGAATATCCTATCTCGACATCGGCTCTCCTCCGCCATAGACATGTAGTAGAAGTTGGCACAGTGCACCGCACTGGCAGGAGAAGGGTGCAAAGAATAGAGAAAGACACTCGAGTGGACGGCCCCTTTCATGGCCTACCACACGAGAGAGACTAGAGGTGCCCCGCGTACGAGATCAATTACCTCGATCAATGGTTCACCCCACGGAACAGAAAGGGGGATAAATAGGTAGAGAACCTACGTAACTGAACAAAACTAACCATTTCAGCAGGAACTGCAGCATCCCCCGCGGAGCAGGTACTCAGGACAGCCCTCGATCACACGAGGAAATAGTCCTCCTTAATAGTCTCTCCTTAAATATTTTGTAAAGAAGCTTACATATTTCTTGTCTCCAGAGCCGCTACGCCCCGTACGGAAGATTTGGCTTGGTGACAAGCCTTAGTGGACTGGTCCCCAACGAAGTCACAGACCCCAGCCTCACTCCGAAGACTAAGCATGAGCCTCTGCGACAGTCTGCTTGGTAAAACCACAAAGTCACTGATTTCGTATAGGATATAGAGTTTGGCCCCATGATGCTTTTCGGAAGACGGGAAGAGTCAGTCCAGTGAGTGTCTGCCAATGGAATTTGTATAATTGGAGCGGACTGATTTCCAGGGTTCACTAAACTATCATCTAACTTTTATACATAAGATCATGATCCTGTATAGAGTTCTTCGTTTTATCGTCAGGCCATGGAAATGTTAATGGTTTAACTCCCAAATATAAAAGTAGTACTTGAAAAATCACACAAAAGTTACTGATTATTTGCGTATCAGTAGATAGGCGTGCACCTCACGATGAACTCATGGCAAAACGGAAAATTTTGTTGAAGAACCATAAATAAAGATTCAAGTTCTGAGAATATAAAGCAATAAAACAATTACAGCTTGTACTACATGGCTAACATCGCTATAATATTTCGCGAGAAACTTAATGTAAACGATACGACTGGACCAAAGTAAATTCAATGGGCGTATTGCTTATAATAAAGATTGGTTAAAAAAAAGAATTGTCATTTTCATTTACCTTCATTTATTTTGCTGATAAGCACATCTCTTTCTTTAAGTAAAGTATCTAAGTCTTTCAAAATGGTCAAATCGTGCAAGCTGTATAATGCTTCTTCGCCCAAGGTCACATCCACGAAGGTTGGATAGTCTTCAGCGTCACTAAGGAGTCGGTTAACCATGGCGTAAGTCTTCCAGAAACTAAGACTTGGGGTTGGTGCCTTAGGAAAGAGACGAAGGTTCCAAATGGAATGTTGTTTATCGTCTCCGAGAACAGAAACCTTCTTGTAGCGGAAAATCTCCAAAACCCGCTCCATTTTAGTTCCGAAATATGCGACGTTCGTGACATCAGTGGAAGACAGTTTGACGTTATCGTTGACACTCAAAGCACAAGTAACATAATAAACTGTTCCATTTTCTTTGATTGGGACAGTATGGATGGCAGTGTTGTCAAATATCTTTACAGCAGACTGTAAAAATTTGACGCTCGGTTCAGATTGAATGACGCAGTTGCTGATGATCACATTGTTGCCGACCTCCAACTGGACCCAAATATCGGACCATTCCACAACTGCGTGGGCGTCAGACTGCATGGAAATCTTTCCAGAAGATGATCCATAGCAACCCATTGTGACAGCCCCAGGAGTCCCTTGCTTCCTTCTACTGTCATTGCCAAGATCTTCAGGGTTAGCAAAGTAGCAGTTCACTTTAGAGACAAATCCTAATGCGTTTTTAAGGGTATCGGTACGCGCGAGGTTATCGATGTACTCAGTCATGGATCCAAGATGGTGGAATTTGGATCGCTCAAGAACGATCACTTTGAGAGATCGCTTGAGCATCAAGTTTTTCATTTGGGTTAGATACTCGTGGCAAGGCTTCCCACTGACACCGTTAGCGTCAGCAGGGTGGACCTGCGCTCTGGTACCAAACGCAGGCAGGAGGTGGGCGTAGGCGTCGAACTCCTGAGGCAGAGGACAGTGGTCGAGATACCAGGCCAGCAGCGGGTCGTACAGGCGCTGGCTCAACCAGAAGATGCTGTCGCTGTAGACGGTTTCAGCAGCCTTTCCGCTTGAGTCAACTGAAAGAAAATGTTGCTATATTTTTCTACGAGTGGAAGTATTCGATGCTTTATGTTATCGTGATAAAAACTTGGTGTATGGCGGAAATCATGCTTGTTTTTATCCGTACTAAAGAAGTTGGCTTTATTGATGATAATCCAAGAGCCGTTTTAGGCTCGCGGAGCTGGATCGAAAGTGACTTATAACGCTGAAGCCGAGGACCAAAGTGGCAATCAGTTCGTGAGTCATCCAAAGAATGCAAAAATCAGAGTTAGGCGCTTGCCGCCCTGCCATAGAAATAAAAAAGGCCGCAGATCTTCATCCTCCAACCACTTCTACTCCCCATTACAGAATGTTCACAACATTTTAAAGTTTACGCACCTCGTTGGAACACAGCACCCCTCTCTTTCATCAGTTCTCGAGAAGGCTTTTGCAGCACCTCCAACACAGACTGCACCCTTACGTCTGCATCTGGAAATATGAGGAAGTCTTTATTTAAACTTATTGGTAGACGCAATTGATGTCGAATAAAAACTATTCCTAAATACCCACGTATGAAGTATGGTTACTTTTACTTCAGCGAGTACCACGAAACTACAGCTAATTGTGGATATAATTGGAAATCTGGTACAAAGAAGCACACGAATAAGCTATAATATATATTGAAACTTGATAAAAGAAAAGCACAACTTCCGCGACAAAAGATTGAAAGGCACTGAACCCTACACGCAGACATTGCTCGCGGGACGCGCACACACGAGGACGAGCCCCGCACTGTCACCTATACATCACTGCTGTCGTCTCGCTACTGCGGGAAGTAAGGCAGTTAACGCATTATGTGAATCTGAAGTTTTGGAATATTGGACGAATCACAAGAAAATCCAGCTCACCTGCAGCAGATGCTGGAGAGTCCATGACGTAGACGCCGTGGCCCTCGCCAGTGGACAGGTCGGAGGGGTGGGCCAGTGCTATGACGTCACTAGTCTGCAGCTCTTGGGTGTCTGGTACAGTCAGTGGAAAAGAGTAACAATGTAATACTTGTTTGAGTCGTACACAGTGATCGACAAAGTCTAATCTGATTGTGTTCTAAATGTTGGTTTCGTCACTTTTAATGGGATCTCAAGCGGTAGTCGCAAACGAATTTGAGCTTCAGACAGTAGAAAGCTTAATCCTGTCAAGTAGGATTTCGGTTGTACACACTAACATGGGAGGCAATAATTAGTTGCGTACATATCCTTATGTAAGGAGATGAGGATAAGCTTATAAATAAGTTTTTTGAATACTTTAGTAGTATTATTGTAGTAAAACCTGCCATCGGGGAGCAATACATGTTTCATCAACAGCAAAATAACTTTTTTCCGTAAAAATGCTTTACATCGTATTAATTCACTGCAGTCCTCCAAACATCGCGTAATATGAAGCGTTTGAGGAAAATTATTGCTTACTGGAACATTTTTAATAATAATTACATTATATTCGACACTCGTGCTAAGTGTATTTCAAATTTACCAAGGTCGGAGGGCCAGGAGGCAGGGATGCTATAGGTCTCGATGTGGTCGGACCCCACGACGAGTACTCCTGCGGTCACCACCCGACACAACGGCAGATATAGGGCAAGCTTCAGGTCCAGCATGAGGGGCACCTCGCCCTCAACAAAATCTGTAACGATTAAATTGGTAACCTCTTTATTACCCATGCCATAGATCACACCATACATTGACTGGACACTGGCCCCTGAGGCAGATTTCGGTCCCGCAATTTGGCCTGACTGCACGGTGCCGCAGACGCATTTTTATATGTTCACCCATTACTTTTTCATTTTTGTTTAGCTATTTGACTTAATTCTTTTACATTTAGTAATGACTGGCAAAATTGTACATACTTTTAAGACTTCTAGACGCAACAAATTCACAAAAATATTAAGGTTTGAAGTGTAATTACAACGAGCAACTGTTTATTTGCAGTAGAGTAAAACTATTTCGCAATTGTTTGTGAAAGAAACAGTCTCATTGTGTGGAATAGAAGCTTCTCAAATTTTTAGTATGCTCGCTTTGTAATGAAATGCTAAGTAAGCAGCTGATGAAAATGATAATGAAATTTATAAGGGACACGGGCTAACCGAGATTATCATAACAGACAGCAGAGTTGAAGGGTGAGTAGGAGCAGCTTGCAGACATGATGCGCTATACAGTGGATGCAGTGATTATGCCAGCGAAGTGATATGGCAATGGCAGCAGTGAAGTGATATATTTAGGATTGGCGGCCGTGAAGTGATCTGAATGATGAAGCACTGGCCGCCGTGAAGTGTGCAGCATTGAGCATTTATAGCAGTGAAATGATAGAATATTGGTAGCGGTGAAGTGATACAGCATTGGTATCCGTGAATTGATCTAGCATCTTCAACAGTGAAATCATGTAGAATTGGCAGGCCTAGAGTGATCTAGCATTGGCAACTATGAAGTGATGTAGCATTGACCGTCCTACGTGATCTAGCATTGGCTGCTGCGAAGTTATCTAACAGTGCCTTACAGTGGCAGCTGTGAAGTGGTGTATGAAGGTCACCATAGAGTAATTTAACTCCGGCAACCATGAACTGATGTAAAATTGTCATCTATTAAATCACGTAATGGAGGAAACTATGAAGTGATGTAACATAGTCGTCTATTAAATCATGAAATGTACGCCACCATGAAGTGATTAAACATAGTATCCATTAAATCATGTAATGTAGGCAACCATGAAGTGATTAAACATAGTAATCCATTAAATCATGTAATGTAGGCAACCATGCTAAGATGTACCAGTAACATATACAACATAAAGTGATAAAACGCAGACAACCATGACGTGATATAGTGTAGGGAACAACCATGATGTCATTCAACTTAGGCAGCCATGGAATGATTCAACTTACGCAACTAGGAAAGTGATTCAACTTAGGCAACCATTAAGTGATGCAACGTAGGTAACAGCAAAGGGGCATAATATTCCTTGGTGGTAATGTGAAATGACATGGTGCAACTGTATATGGTTCCGGTGATGAAGGGTTGTATCAGCACCAAAATGCCATTTTAATGTCATTTAACGGCTGTCATGGTATTATTATCTCATGGTTATTTATGCATTTTTAGTTCATGGCTATTAATGAGGATTTATTTTGAAGTATTACTGTGGTTTTAATCAGGTTTTTTCCGTATAACTGGAATTTCTTAGCCTTTCTTTCCTCGCGGCTGTAGGGATGAGCTCTACCGAAAGCTCTACAAACATTAATTTCTGAGGTTATTGCTTCGAATCCGTCATTGAAAAAACCTCAATTGTGTGTGATATCAAAGTACATTACATGTAGTATCTATGTGCCAAATTTTTCTCTAAAATTTTGATATTTCCAGAAATAATGATTAATTTTCAATTATTCTTGGTGCCCGAAAGTATAATATATATCGACTACTGAAGATATATGATCGTGAATTTAGATTCCTTGCGTTGCAACACATTCCTTACGACGAAAAAATTAATCTTTGTTTGAGGTCTCTGTGATTATTAGAACACATTTTCTTAACACTTACGTAAATCGGCCTCCAGGCCCAATTGCGAGAGGCCCGATTTCACCGTCCTGTTAATGTATGGTGTGGTCTATGGCCACGCACAATTGCACATGCTTCCATAACGCTAGCCCAACGATAAATATTTCAGCAAGTCTGTAAAGGGTTAACTTTAAACTGTCCAGCGTCCTTTAAGGAGGATGTGTCAAACGATGATATTTATACAAGAAAACACAACGATCGTGGTAATGTTAACAGAATAGTATACACGAAACCCTTCTCTTACTTTAGACGTGCAATAAATTATTTCTAGAGAACGTTTCGTACAATACTAATTTTCTTTTACCTGTACGAGGTCACAGTGCGAACACCAAAAGGTACGAAAATAACCAATAAA
>LQNS02000227.1:2543002-2554449 GCA_001587735.2 Parhyale hawaiensis
TGAAACATGCATGACGGTTAAATGGCAACAATATTGGGCTAAGGGGGTTGAGCCATTATTAGTGACGTTGCTACTAACGTTAGCAAATGTAAAAGAAAAAATTCTGTGCTTCTATCGGCGGTGTTCTAGAAGTGCTACTCTAGCATCATACAACTTTTCAAAAATTATTGGGGCTTATATTCGTCTTATCCCCCACTTAAACTTCAGAATTATGTTAATATATTTGGAATCGTTGGCAATTACTGATTCAAAATATATAGGCGTTTATTTGTGAAAATTATGTTGTTTTTTCCCTTTGTTTGATCAAATTTCGTCTGTTCAGCTTCTAAACTGACCCGTCGGAGAGCGCAGCTGCTTTAGGTTAGGTTACATGCGCATGCGTAAGAACTAGCCAAATTGGCCTCACTTTAGGCCGTATACTGTCGGGTAGTTAGGCATAAATTCCTTCAGATTCACCCCTTTTTAGGCCGTACTGTCGGGTAGTTAGGCAAAAGTCCTTCAAATTCACCCCTCTTTAGGCCGTACCAGGAATCAAGGAACGCAACGTTAAGTTCTTTGCTTCCTCGGCCGTACAGTCTGGTAGTTAGGCATAAACCCCTTCATAATATCGGGCAGGCTAGGTAGGGCGTAGGCCTGGTTTGCCTAATTTCCACAAAAAATGGATGTCATTTTCATTTTCAGTATGCCTCAATTATGCTAGAAATAACTTTCTTATAATGAAAAAATGGCGAGTGCGATAAGCAATTTTGACCCCCTTTTTTTAACCCTGACAGGGTTGTAGGAGAAACTAGGGTTAATTTATTAATGGGTTCTCCGCGTGGAGCTAGAAATTAGAAATTTTTTACGATAAAAATAATCGAAAATGGTACAGTAGTTTTCGAGAAAAAAGTAGGAGAAAAAAGTCGCAAGCAAATGAAAAAGTCGCAAGAAAAAAAATCGCAAGGTGAAATGATGGTCTTTCATCATTATCCTATTACTTGGGTGGGGGATAAGACGAATATTTACCATTATTTGTAAAACAGCAGTACTATAGCAACTAATGTTTAGTTCAAAAATAATTAATAGGGACAGTATGCATTGACATGAAAGTTTTCATATTTATTTTTTTTCTAAATATTTATTTATTTTCGTCACATCTAGAACTGTTATTTCTCCTAAGCAAAACAAGTAAACAGTACCACGCCAAATAGATCTTTATGAAATACGCCAAGGATAATTTATCACATTTTAAGCCATCCTAAAAACAACCACCTTTGTAAGCACGTAATTTTCAACTTCCAACAAGCCCAATTTACATTCAAACAAGCAGTCCGCACTAACTACCACTCACCATTGCCAACCGTCCGTCCGCAAACTGCAAACACAAATTGCAGTCGTGGCTTCGTAGTGATTTGTATTTTTGTTGTGGTGAGTACCTTGTAATTAATGAGTATATTGAGTGTTAAAATTGATGTGCACTATTGAAACTCGCTAACTACTGTGCTATTTACTTTATTTTTCACCATTTAATGTCCCTTATTTTTGTTTCCAGAGCTTATCTCTCGTCAACCGGTCTACACGTCTTCACGTAAACATCAAGACTGAATCGGCAGGTGGAGCCGCCTGTTCATAAAGTTATTCAAGTCCATCATTAACACTTGCGCGATAAGACTGATTGCTCTGAGTATTCATTAGGCTATAAGGGCATTGTACTATACTATAAAGTTCTGTGCTACTTATTTGTAGTTATTGATTTCAGATTCATGAATCGCTTTGTTCATTCATTTACTGCAAAAAATTAATTAGGCTTAATGAAAATGCTGTTGGCAAAGCACTTTGGCATTTTCTTTGCAATACTGTGTTATCAATCAAACCAACTTGTGATAAATGCACAAGCATCACGGTATGATATTGCCAGTAATAGATTTAAAGAACAACCAAATGCTGCTCCTCTCAATCCAGCAAATGCTGTTGCCCAAACTGGGCTCCGGAAAGTGCGAACTCCTCGGCTAACAGAGGATCCTGAGTGCAATCAAGATTTTGCGAATTTGTGTGGAAAAGAAGTTGTTGATAACTTCAACTTATTGATATGCATTCAAAATAAAGGGGTAAGTTATTTTGATAGATAAGCCCAGTTTTTTTTCTAGCATTTTCATGATTGTTTGTACCAGTAGGCCTACTTTGTATTTGAATTAGTCATTTAAAAGGTTTTCCTTTTAGAAATATGATGAGTGTAAATAGTTACCTAATTTTATTTTTTAATAGACTACTTTCACTATTTTACTATCTTGTATTTTTGTAGAATGCAGATCATGAGCAAGTGCAGACTGAAAAGATTAGCCAGTTTGCAGTGTGGTGAGTAGGTACCTAGGCTATGTCACCAAGATAACTATTTTCTAAAACTACAGTATCACAAATACATAGGCCTAATCAGTTTAATATGGAGCAAAAAGTTATCCAATAACTTTATCAAGAATGGTAGTCCTAAATTCCGAAAACCAGTATAAACCAGCTCAAACCAACGTAAAGCAGCAGAGAAAAGGCCATAAAATCATACTGAAAATAATAAAAACATAATACAGTAAAAAATAATGAAAGGAAAAAGAAAAGTATGTAGCAAAAAACAATATGCTATAAATAAACATAAAATCAGGATATGCACTTCTAGCCAAAAATAATGAGTAGGCTATGGGATTTTTTCATTGGTGCACCAGCTAATCAAAAATTTTTCTTAGAAAAACTAGGTAGCCTAAGTGGTTACTATCACTTAACATATAAAAACCGTACAAGCTCCTTCTCTCAGGTACATTTTGAACTCTAAGACGACACTAGTGCCATTTTGCCCTTACGGCCATTCTGTTAAACAAAGCAACGCTGCGACAGGGATAAAAACTCCTGTAGAGTTCAGCTACCTCAATGTTGTATTCTAAACTCTCTTTTAATTGCGTACATATTCATTTGTGTACTTTGTATGTTTTTACTGTTTTTTATTATATTATGACTTTTTCTCTGTTGATTTACATTGGTTTTGGAATTTAGGACTACCCTATAAACAAATGATAATGCAGCTACTAGGGTAATGTCTCAATTACCGAATGCCTTTCTATTACCGAACGCAATAAGATTCCTACCTATATTCGGTTATAGATGGGCATTCGGTAATTGAGACATTACCCTATGTCAATATATTGTTTCAGGTATTTAAAATTATTTTTTGTATGCTGCACTTACTCAGTTAGAGCTTTATAGTGTAGACTAATGGAATTACTCAATTGCTGAACTAACTCTACAGTATTTCCAAACAAACAGCTAATATTTGATAGGCTTGGTTAATAATCCTATCAAATAATAGCTCTTTGTTCAGAAGTAGAATTAGTTTGATAATTGATCAATTCCCCTATTGAATATGTTTAAGTTTTCAATAGCCTATTTCAAAAATGCTTTTGCAAATTTTTTGTGGCATTTATTTGACACTGACAATAGCAAGCTACATTGGTCTTGCTATAATTCTAATGAGATTTTTGCTTGAAGTTGCTGCTCAGCTTCATTACATCATTATCTACAATATTTTGCAAAAATATTTGTTATAGCAATCTTGGTGACAGTACACTCTCATCTTTGAAGTGCTGTGAATTCTATTATTTCAATAAATATTTAATGGTACTTTTTAATAGTAAATCTGTAGTAGCTATTACCTAAATTCATTGCAAGTAAATTTACTATCTTTTCAGTTGTAGTAAATATATATGTATCTTTTCAGTAAGAGATTCTTACTTTCATTAGTAAAATTCTTTGAGATAAAGTGATGTTTCCTTGCATCAGCTGTACAGTACTGATATGCATGTGATAGAATGTCCAGGCCTCAATAATTCCATACCTCTGAGGCTCTGACCCATATTGCTTTTTGTGGTTGGGCAATAAGACTTAGTTGCCCATCTCATTTATGCTAACTGCCTGAAATAAAGCTTGTGATGCTAGAGGATAGGGCTTCCAAATATTTTTCGTTACTAAGTACAGAAGCTATTAGCTATTGATTTTTCTTCCCTTATTTTACTAAACTGAATGTCTGCCCCTGGTAAAATAAGTTTTACTTTCTATAATTGCAACTGCAGACTGAAAATGTATCAGTGGTATATACTTGCCTGTATTGGGCTATATTAACTAAGATAGCTATAGGTAGGTACCTATGCTTATAAAATCAAAGAATTATAAATTTAATAGCTATGTAGCTAAAAGTATCAATAAATATATTTGTTTGTATTTTCAGAAAAGCCAGAGTGACTTCCTAAGCCAGAAGTGTCATCATGTGAGTATGATGATGTAATTCTAAAACTCTGATCTATAGCCTATGCTTCTTTTGTTTGTATCCTTGCATACCGTATATGCTCTATGAAATATAATGGTAGTGTTCATGATCATGGTATGATAGTAGAACTGAGTTCATAGCCATGCCGTAATCAAGATGGACATCTTATACGCTGAAGTTGACATGCTGACTTCCTTTTGTTTAGCTATTCTAAAAAGCTAAGTTAGCATCATTGTGGCTGTAGCTACTGTAAGTAACTTGACATTTATAGATGACTGTATTCTCAGCTGCTGTGGTCATACAAGATGAACATGACAGTGTCTGGTCGAGTTGATGGTGTTGTGAAGGACCTGTGTGCCTCTGACCTGGTACACTTCTCTGACAGCTGTGGCAGCTCTAATGCTCCAGGGCATGTGCTCAACTGTCTTGCTGATCATCTGAATGAGCTGCAGGTACGTTCTGTTTTGCTTATTTTATCCTATGTTCAGTAGCTAGCTATATGCAATGACTGTTTCTCAGTTTATTGAGAATAACTGACTCCTCTGCTAAATCTTCATCATTTAGGCCACACTTAGTGACTAGGATTATATACAGTATGTTTATCTACTGTATGCCAGGAGCTCAGACTGAAATACCTATATACATTGTGCCGCAACACCATTTGCTTTTGGAAACTCCATTGTCTTTGTATTTCTTAAATTGTACTAGAATTTACCTAAAAGTTTTCTTAGAGACATGCAGTCCCTTAGAAACTAATTTCTCGTAAAGATGAATTTATTTTGTTCCAATGATTTAAGTGCATGTAGCCTCATTTGTTACTGAGAACTAAGTTGCTGTTTGTGTATAGGCCTAATTCCATTAGCTTCTAGTGTGTTATTGTAGTTTTTAATATTTTCAGGATGAGAAGTGCCATCAGTACCTGAACAAAGTAGCAGCTGTGATTTTCAGCGACTACAGACTTGTGAGCCGTATGACGGAGAGCTGTAATGAGGACATAGAGCAGTTGAAGTGTGGTCGCTTGCAGCCTATGGTGGAACCATCAGCACACTCACAGGGCTTTGTAATTGAGTGCCTCAGCAGGAACACTGACCAGCTCAGTCGTGACTGCCACCAGCAGATACTAAGGTGTGCTGTCACCGTGTGTTGCAGTGGCTACCTAGAGTACTCGTAGTGACTGATGGAAAATAGCTACCTACTCCTTTTGGATGTCAAGTTTTGTATTCACACACACTAGGATAGATTTCTTAAACCCATAGCTACTTCATATTCCGCTAGATAAGTGGTTTAGTTTTAGAATTTTTCTAAGTTATTACATAGCTACTACTGTCCTGCATGGGTCGTTGGTGATACAGTGAAACTTTACCGTACAGTACACTGTTAGGCCTAGCTGCCAGCAAATGCTTATATACCTAATAAAAAGCTTGGTGTATTTATTTATTTTGTGTTCGCGTTGAAGAAAATAGATAGGCAAATAATAAGCCAGGTTGCAGATTTTGTAAATTGATGACCAGGTGGCAGAAGATTGCAAAGGCTGATCCTTATCCCTTTATTTGAAGACACTTCTTGCTTGAAATCGGTACAATGTGTATGCAGCTTCTGGAGTCCGATATAATAACTTTCTTCTCTCTGATCACGACGTATAAATTCGGCAGATGACTAACGGAGCACTCCCTCACGAGATCATGATTCTTCACGGGTGGTAGACAACTATTTCTTCTAGCTTACTGTCTTTCTCCTCTTCCTCTTCTACAGCAGTATTGTTCCCGTTCAAAAGGGGGTTGTAGAAGCAGATCTTACTATCCCATGTATTTCTTTCCATTACCATGTGCTCCTCCAGCTCCATACCACGCATATCATCCCTCACAGTCATTCCCTGAAGGTGCGAATTTTGTTTCAGAGCCCAAAATTTTCAGCGTTTCCGTGAAACAGATATTTAAGTTTGCAAGATTGTATCTTGGCTACGGAGCACTGACATGCATACAAGCTGGCTGGAGTTACATTCAAGTGTATTGCAGTGTTTTACTCAAGATTTATTTCTGCCTCTCACTATTGAAGATGCATGCCTAATCAAGAAGGAAGATAGGGAATGTTTAAGCAGTATGAGACTACTATAGTCTCAAGATCGAAGACGTGCTACGAACGCATGGAAAGACATGAGTCGTCTATGCGGTACAGTCAAGAAAGACTTGAAGCAGAAAGGTGACGGAATTGAATGAGAGCTGCTGATAAGCGTGAGCGGGAAAATGAGGAAACGACAAGTCAGAGAAAAGAAGCCCTAAGGTTGAAAGTGCAACAAAGGATCAATGAAGAAAGTCAGAGAAGAGAAGATTCTGCCACAGCCTTCAGTAATAAAATATAGATTATTGCGAGAATTTTTTCTCTTGCAGGTCCACTAGTGTACAGTAAACTGATACCGGTATTCTTATTGCTATGTAAATGGTCTGTGTCAGAGAATGAAAATCAGTGTCGCTGCTCAGTAATTATAAAGCCGTGAACCCTCATCTGCATGATCTTTAAAGTTGGCGAATGTATGAAGGAAAGCATGACCAATGAACAGGATCAACACAATTTCTTTGCTGTCATTTTTGACAGTGCGGGCACTCTAGTGTATGTATAGCATTGAAGTTACATAATTTACAGGTACTTCTACTTTGTGTTGCTCTTGTTGCAGCCTAGTGTCTGCCTCTTTATTAAGACTCTGTATGCCTTGTTCTCAATAGGCTGGCCGAGCTGCAGGCTGATGACTTCCACTTAGATCGTCCCTTATATTTTGCCTGCCGTGACGACCGTGAAAACTTCTGTCGCAATGTTAGGGCAGGCCACGGTCGTGTCTACAAGTGCCTCATGAAACACAAGCTTGAGAGAACCATGAGCAAGGAGGTATTGTTCTATATCCGTTTGTTATTATATATATTTATGGATTTCTCTCTTTCAACACAAATACCGTATGGCGACATCCAACTTCTTAAATAGTAGGGCATTCGTAGGCAATGCGTGACATGTATGTTCTCTGTATCTCATCTGCTTAATGAGCCATGGGCAAAACTGTGTAAAAACTTTCCGTAAGAAGGGCGTTGCCTGTGTTTGCATGACACTAAAAGCGTAAGACTTATGAACTTACACCACTCATGGGGCATAGAATGGGCCATAGGGTTAGGTTAGTTTAGGCTCAACCATCGTATGATATGGAGCCAGGCAACCCCAGGGGGACCGTGTAGGTTACCTCAGCCCTTAGCTAGGCCTTCGGGACGTCTCTCTTTCGTGCTCACTTTGCTTCCATCCCGATTTCATACTCCTACTTGCCCATGCTTTATTCTGTTCTTCCTCTTCTGTCCCGACTTGCTGTTCCCATGCGCATTGATCCTGTGTGGGGACACCTTCGTGCATGGGTTCCTCTTTTCTCTTGGCATACTATATGTTCCTTGCTCTTTTTTCTGTGATATCGTTCTGCTCGGAAAGAGAGGCTTAAATTTCCTAACTATAACTCACTATGAACTCGACAAACTTGTCCTGCCAGCGCTGCTGCTCACTTCCTATCAACAGTTGCTGCCTACATTTTGGAAAATTTTATATGACCATTGAGTGCACCCGATGTTTTATAGCTTAACTCCGCTCCAGCTTCTAAGTAGCTCACCTGTAAACGTTATTTTGACTGTACTCGGTTGTGTTGTGGTAGTTGTAAGAATTGTTCTGCTGAAATTCATCAGTAGGTACATTGTGATCCACGGTGCATACTATCATCAGGTCGCACAGATATTGTGTCTGCACCAAGCTGTGGTGTTATCATGGATGTTTGCTGTCAGTGTGCAGAGAAGCTGGGCACACGCCAACGGCTGGTGCAGGAGGACTACCAAGTATCGCAAGGACTGGCCAAAGCTTGCCGTTCTTCCATCCAAGCCCTCGACTGTCGGCGCAATGTTAGAGAAGGACTCGGTCACGCTGTTAAACTTTCCGCCATCCTCCTCTGCCTTGAAAGCGGACTTAGGAGTGGTAATTGCACTGTCTTACTTAATAGCTTGAAATTACCTTTATTTGTAGTTCGTAGTAGCAACAGCTCTCTGATTCGTAAAATTGAGGAGATTCTAGCTCTGTCTAAATGTTGTAATAAAAGAATAATTCCTATGGAAAGAATCATTGCTGGGGAAAACGGCTGGTTGAGTGCTTAATGTCTTTGGGTTCTCATTAGAATCTATGTAAAGAAAACTTCTACGCACAGATGCGCATTGTGCATTACATGGGAATATAACAGTGTTATACTAGTAGTAGCAGCTCATACTGTATTCCCAGCCTTATCTAGTGTTCATTGTCATAGAACAGCGTTGGTGTTTGTTCTATTCTAGTGTAGCTTTAGCAGTCTGAACTGACTATAGTGTGTAGTTGCCTGGTCATTATGGCGTGTACACGGTAATTGGGGTAGGTATTTCATTGCAGTGAAGCATGCAAGTCTTGACCGTTCTGTGCCTCAGTGCTTGTCTTTGTGGCCACTTGTGTAAAACACCACCGCTCTATGGTCGTCGCAGGTACCAGCATTGACACCAACTGCCAGGAAGAGATGCTCAACCACCGCCGCATGCTGCTGGAGAACTACCAGCTAAGCCCCGATCTTGTAGTGGCCTGCAAGACGGAGCTCAAGAGGTTCTGTGGCGGAGGTAAGGAGCTGGGCGGCCGCACGCTTCACTGCCTTATGAAGAACGCGAGACAACATCGTAAGGCCAACAGGGAAGGTGCTGAAATTTCCCGGCTCTCTCCTAATTGTAAAAGACAGGCAAGTGCATTGCGTTCCCTCAGGAGGTAGCTACCCGGCATGCCGCACTGTACCATAGTCATTGTATTAACCTGTCCTGGGTCTCCGTTACATCTTACTTTGCATACTTTAGAGATTCTCGGATGATGTCCAGGTGGTGTCACACACTTGTGTAAAGTACCTATTCTCTGCTGTGGTCACCTTGCTTTGGGGGGAAGTTGCTTGCAGTTTGCTGGAAACTATACTGTTGCCCTTAATTTAGAGTTCGGATTCAGCTACACTTATTGACCAGGATAATGGCTGTTGCTACATCATGTGACACCCCCTGCACGGCTGCGTATGTACGCTGTGCTCTGCTTGCTTTAAATCTCGGGTCGCAGTCCCCGTCTCACTGCTAATCTCTGCCCAGGTGGAGGATGCTGTAAAAGTGAGCGACGCAGGAGAAGACTGGCGCATTGATCCTGTGCTGCACGAGGCGTGTCAGTCCGTGGTGGAGAGTGCTTGCCCCACCGTAGTGGGTGGTCAGGCCAGGTAGGTAACGCTTGGTTAGTGCTCTCGCTGTGGCCATTGATCGATATACTGTATATGTTTAGGTAACTTATACCAACTTCTGGGTCTACCCTGTTAAATAGTGAATTTTAGTGGAATTGGAAAAATAAATTTCCTTCTGCAATATGGCTTAACTTTCTTCCAACTTACTTTCCTCAGATTCTTTGCAGTTAAATTTTGGATTAGCTGCCTCATTTTCTTTCTTTTTTGGAGGGGGGAGAAGAGATTCTACTAAACGAGTAGCTACCGTGTCTAGTGTCACTGTGATGCTTTAGTTTGTACTTTCTAGGATGTTCCACACTTTGGGACCAAACTTGAATCACCAGACGGAGAGGTGGTTGGAAAGTACCTAGGTACGGTACCTCCTGTTAACTACTGATAGCATTTGCATATTTTAGTTTGGAATCAACGTCAATGACTTCTCGTACAGATAATACGTGACCTTTTCTGCGCAAACTAACATGAGCTTAACTCTGTAGCCACTGAGTCATCAACGAGCACATTACTGTGGACGGACCTCTATTGATAAGTGCTAAGCATAGTTTCGAAATAGGGAGGAGTTGACAGCTGCTGAGGCTCAGTCTTAATGCTTCATTACATTTCTTTCTACATGTAGGGTGATGCGCTGCCTCATGCGTCACCTGGGTACCCCTGCCATGACTGGCCAGTGTGAGTCTGCCCTGTTGGAAATCCAGTACTTCATTGCCCGGGACTGGAAACTGGACCCGCAGCTCTACACCGCTTGCTACAACGACTCCGTTGAAAAGTGTCACGCCAAAACTACTTGGGCGACCCAAGGTCAAGATTCTGACCCTGAGAGAGGCTTCCTTGTGCTGCCGTGTCTTTTCCGATACATCTACCACCCCAACCCTAAACACAAAGTGAGTAGTCCATGTCTTGTACAGCGTGGCTGAAAGTTAGCCATGTGTTTTGGTTTTTTACTTTATTATTTGCTAACAAAAAGCCCCTTAGGAAAAAAGGCAGATGTTAAAGACGTACCATGTCTCCACAGCAGTCAACATATTTCATGATTTTTATAATTTTTATTACGCAGTGTTAGTTACAGTAGTGATGCGAGGAGAACACTCACTGTTCTGACGAGCTTCCATCCGGTGATTCAGAGCTTCGTTAGCTTTAATGATGTAAAGTTAACCGTATTGAGGGCGATCATTGTTTGGATTTAGAGTGGTTGTTCTGTGGTAAGTTCCTTCATCCTGCTAATGTTACTTTCCTTTGTTCTTCCTCTTCTTTCCTTACTTACCGTTCCCATGCCCGTTGACCTGTGGGGAATACTATCGTCCATGGGTCCACGTTGCTATCAACATACTATGTGTCCTTTCCTTTTCTTCTTCAGTGAGATCGCCTTTGGTCCTAAAATGGAGGCCCAAGCAGATGTATGAACGTACAGTATCTAATCTTAATGCGTTGTGGCTATTAGGAGGATGGCCAAAGACTATTAAGAACAGACAGTTCTGTTTTTCTTTCCTAAAGCAGAAAGTTAGGTAGCTATTGCTTATTGTGACCCAGATCAGCGAGACGTGCAGTGAGGAGGTGCGGCGAGTCATGCACGAGAGAGCCGCGTATGTGGACTTGCACCCAGAGATTGAGGAGGCCTGCATGCCGTTCCTGGCCACGCAATGCTCTCAGAAAACGCAGCCCGGCGAGGAGCTCCTGTGTCTGCAGGAGCAGCTTGAGCGGTGAGCTTATAATTTTTTCTTATTGAAACCACGTCCAGGCAGCACTAGTCTGAACCCTGGACATTCTCGGTGATGGTAAGTGATGGTGACGTGTACGCGCGGTGCGTGTGCGTGCGTGTGTGGCCCCACAAGTGCCGTGCTGTTTATACGTTGCGCAACAGAGGCTCAAAAT
>LQNS02000227.1:2569413-2580395 GCA_001587735.2 Parhyale hawaiensis
TGAGAGCCACCCGCCCACAGGGGGCAAGAGGCTAGTGGAAGTTGAACTTCCATCCGGCGTCTAAACAAAGCACTTTCGCCTCAACTAACGTTTCGTTAGCTCAAGGCGAATTGTTTAATCGTGACGAAACCTCTGGATGTGTCCGCCCATATGAATATGGCTTTAATGATAAACAGGAGTCTACTGTTTTAATAATGAGATTCTAAATGCTGATTGCGGTGAGAGCTTAGTGATGTGGAAGTGTGTGGAGTGAATACAGTGTGAATAATTAAATGTAAAATCTTTAAATAACCGTGGATCACTATAGGGATCATTCGCAGAGCGGATGCGGTGGTGAAACTATGACTATGATACTAATAATAATCTATTCAGAACTTTTTGAGTTATGGTGCTAACAAACATTATGACAAACGTGAGTCCGACATACCAACGAACCCACCGATCTGCACAAAAATTTAGTCATTTATGTCTTTTGGCATTACGAACAACTCCTGTGAGTTTCATGAAAGTCCATTCAAACCTTTTTCAGTTATTGAGCTAACAAGCGTAAAATCAAACACACGAACAAACAGATCATTACAAAAATTTGGTCATTTACCCTTTATGATATACCTAACAACTCATGTAAAGTTCATAAAAACCGCCTATAACTTTTTGAGTTATGGTATTGACAAAATAAGGCTGACAAACAAACAAACGGACTGACGGATCTTCACCAAAAGTTAATCATCTGTTACTCCTAACATACCTAACAGTCCCTGTAAATTTCGTCAACACCTGTAAATAACTTTTTAAGTTATATTGGTGACAGACAGAGTGAGACAGAATAACAGACTGACAAAACCCGGCGAAAACAATCTCCGTGGCGGAGGTAACTTTATTGATTAATTGTGGTGCTGTGGCTGGACAGATCACGGTGCTGTGCCGGACTGAGGCAGCGGACGAGAGCGGCGGCGCTCGCGGTGCCGTGGAGGAGTGCATGAAGCTCGCCCTGGAGCAGGACAGAATAGAGGACGTGCCGTGCAAGGAGCGCGTGGCGGAGATCATCGAGAGCCAACGAGCGGACCTGCACGCGGACCCGCTGCTGCACAAGGCCTGTGCCATCGATGATGCCAAGTTCTGCTCGGACCAGGAGACGGGCAAACGTGAGTCACCTGACATGTGCATTGTGCTCTGTCTCTGAATGTCGGAGAAACACATTTAAGTAGCTACATAGTGCCAGATTTTTAGCCTAGATTCTGTGCGATTGAGAGTATCCCTTCTATTTGTCGGTTTCAAAATAATCTTGTCCTTGTTTACATCGGCTTTCACATTTTCCGGTCCATATTTACCTGTGATTTAAGTGATGTATATTGCATAGTTGCCCGATACATACCGGTACTGTAACTTAATGCTCCAGACTTGGCGTGTCTACTGGAGGTGCTCAATCGGAACTTTGGTGACCTGGAGCGCAGGTGTCGCGAGCTGCTCAGGATCCGTAGAGAGATGTACGAGAGAGCCGCTAAGGTGAGTGCCTTCGCTGCTTGTTTTCTTGTCCTTCACTCACGTCGTGAGTTCGGTCACGCATGTCTCACAAAGCATTTTCGATCATTCAATTCATAATAGAAGTGAGGCCCAACACGTTGATGACACCGGCAAATGTAAAACTATACTGCCAGTGGCAAAAGCAGTGTAGCTATGCGCGCCCTCGGGTTGCCCTAATCCTAGTTGGGCATTTAAAATATCTTTCTGCGTCTTTTTTATTTGTACTACTGTCGCAGGTCTTCCCGACTTGTTATTCCCATTCTCGGTCTAAGTCATATCCAGTGTATGGGTTCCCCATTTTCTTGACATAAGATGTGTCCCTTCCCTCTCTTGCCACACCGTTGCAGTGCCTGGAATGGTTCTAATTATATAATTAATAGAATTAATTAATTTGTTGAACTGCCAACTTCAGCATATTACGTTCAAGGTATTCACGACTGCGGTTGTCCCTCATGCTGCAGGTGTCGCCCTTGGAGAGCCTGGATGACCTGGTGCAGGGCGTCGTGGCCTCCCGCCAGCGGAACTACTTGCTGGTGGTGCTCTTTGGCATCGTCGGTGTCATATTTGTGATGGGTCTCTTCTGCGGACGATCCTCTCGTCGCTACAGACTACTCAAGAACAGATAAACTTGCCAGCAAACCACTGTCTTTCATTCATAAATTTTGCGTAAGCGTGGAGTAGGCATGGCTTCCCTGTGCGTGTGTGTACCATCAGGCCTTTCTTATTACCCAATACGCTGCCCTGCATTTCGTCTAATGTCTTGTAAATTCTTAGCACTGATGCATGTAAGAGTTGCATAATTGCCCGTGCAATGAGTTAATTGCGAGGCTTGTGGCGTCGTTGCTGACCCGCTTGGGCCCAGTCTCCTCGAGTGCTTCTGTGAGATGTCCCCAATTGGGCTACAATTGCTCGTTACCCTTGCCCAGCCTTGGTAAGGGAAGTGCCCGGGTGTATGTGTATGTCAATTAAATATAACCACTTTATAGTATACCTAACTATTATTGCTAACGATATATCTACTTCATCAAGTTTAAATTTAACCGATAATGATTTAAGTATATATTTGCCGTTATAATTATTAGTGAACTTTGACACCTTGGCTTAGTTAGTCACTGCGTCAGAAGCGTAGTGCTGGATCTCCTAAGCTGTTGCATTATTATGCTATGAGTTCTATTTTCAGCATTGTTTGCATCAATTCTATTTCACCTTATCTACATTTTCTAACGTTTTCTCGACTTTCTGCCCTCCGACCGAGTGCTGTTATCAGAAGAGCTTCATTTTCATAGGCGCTACATATCACCTTCCAATTTTCTAACATCGCATGCAGAGCATTTTATTTTTGTACGTGGCCTGCGCCTTGGTGTCGGCAAGTAGCGCTGAAGCTCACTTTTATCAGGCCAGGATAACGAGGCGTCTTTTCCAATTTTTCTCAGTCGGTTAACTGTACTTGATCACACACCTCCATCTCTTTCTGCAAGTTTCGCATTCCATCCAGTTCTGTATCGCTTCGTGTTGTATTTGTTTTATTTGGAGATATTAATTTTATATTTTCTTATGGCAGTTGCAAGATAATTTGCCATCAACTTAACCCCATCGACAAGTCTCCTTGTGTTGGTAGATCAACTTCTACCTGTTAATGCTGACTCTGTAGTAGTTCGTCTACTTATCTTAGTTCTTTTTCTATTTAACTAATACTGGTCTGCTTATTATTGCCAATTATTTTAGTTATTGTGCCAAATCTATCCAACTTAGTTTTTTATGGCTTCTACGTTTTGAATTACTTAAATTATCATGTTAATTAACCGTACTTTCCAATTATGTCTTGCAGATTCTTCCTTCCACTTCTCTTTCTTATTTGTTTTCCGTTTTTATGTTCCACATTGTGGTTTAACCATACGGGAAAATATTACTGCTGCCCGTTTCCCCTTAACCAGTTGCTCTTTTATCAAGTATTCTACACCGTACCATTCGTAATATATTGGTACAAGTCGTATCAAAACATTTTTACACACTACCAAGAAGTAAGAAAACAAAACTCGTGTGGAGCAAAAGAGTAACTTGCTGTCTGCGTGTGCCTTGCCACTGTAAGTTATTGTAACGATTTTACTGCTTGGTAGAGGTTGTGTGTTGTATGTGGGCAGTCGCGTTGTCTTGTGCTTACATTCTATGCTTGTTGAAGTATTTGCTGTAGCGTGTTGTCTTGCTTGCCACTCTCTGGTCTTAGTCTTTGTTTAGAGGTATTAACATAAGCTCTAGGACAGACGTTGGTCGTAGGCTGCGCACAGTTGGACAAAACTTCGCCCCAAAATTATGGTATAGATAGTTAAGTATGATGGGGTCTAGTCTGTTATCATCATAATTAATAATCTAAACGAATTAATGCCGGCTGTTACTGTGCAAATAATGGCGTGTCTTCAGACGCTCCAGAACACCAAGATTCCAAAGTTATATGTAGGTATCATTTGTTCCTCAGCATTAAAACGACTTCGATCTTTGTATGTCCAAACCGTTACCTAGACTAGCTAGCTACTTAAAAAATCATGAAACTATTTGTATTCTTGTATTACCTAGATTACTTAAAGAAAATCATGTTTCCTCGGTTGAACGTCTCGCTCAAATTTGTATACTTTTCCGTCGGGCGCTGATCAACATCTTTTACTTATTTCCTTCATCACGTGTGTTGTTGGATTTGTATTCTAGAGCTTTGCGTGCACGGGTAATGGGAAGTATTATTTTATTGTGATGATCTAAATACCTTTTGATAATTGTGCACAATACGAATTTGTGTACTAGGAGCTACCGAATATTCTTACGTGTGGTAATCCCATGCGTAGGACGAGTCTGGCATCTCACGTTGTGAGGAGTTACTTTCCCCAATTTAACCCATTTTTTGCTTTTCAAATATTTGTATAAAATCGGAATGGCTGGAAACCGATGCCACTGCTCTTACTACTTTCGAATACCTGTAGTTTTTGTGGGGGCATGTTGTTTTGGATCTCATTGGGAATGTTTTAATTAATTTAGTGGAGTAAGCCTTAGCCTTACCTCAGTTTTCGGGACACCTATTTTTCCTGCTTATGTCACTTAGCTACTTCTATTTTCATATTCGTACCGTTGATGTTTTTTTCTGCTTTTCCTCGTCTTTCCCGTCATGCTGTAGTCTCATAATTTGATCCAACTACATAGGACCAACCCTCGTGCATGGGCTCCACGTTTCTCTCGACATCCTCTGTGTCTCTTTCTTTTTCCTCTTCGACATATCCAGTGTTACGGCCGAGGAGGCTTGCTGCCTGTTCTCTCTCTCCTACAGGCTCCTGGAGCTCTCATTTGCTGTGGCTTGGCATGTCCACCTCCAAGTATTGCTTGTCCAGAGCTTTCATTTATGTCTTGTACTTACTGATACTTTCCGGGCTTTCAGTAAACAGTGTACAGAGAAAGTTGTTTGGGTAGTCCTTTAAAATATAAACGATGTACGGGATTGTGCCACCAACGTGGGTTTGTCGTATTTTTCCTATTCTGGGCTGCCCCGAGTGCCTTTTCCACCGGACATGTTGCAACTGGCAGCAGCTTCTGCTGACGAATTTAGTTTGTAGAGTTAAGTAGGTTTTGAATACTTTCCCATCTGTTCCGCGTGGTGGGCTGCCGAATGGTGGTAAGCGACCCATCCCATGGGATTCCTATCTGCTCCCGCGTAAGGGGTCACGGAAGGGACCCTCCGCACGGTTGTTTCTATCTTCTGTCTTTTTTTTCGTTTCCTTCTTCATCGCTCAGAGATGCTTTGCCTCTTTTTCTGTCAGTAGTAGCGCACTGACCACTTCTACACTAATAGAACTCACACGAGTTTTATGATTTCTCAGCGTTGTGATGCATGCTCTTGCCAAAATTTATTTTTTAGATCTCTATTGATTGTCTTTGTTTCAAGAAAAGCAAAAAATATCAATGCAATAATAATGCTCGGTATGTTGAATTATCTAAAAAAGTTGACAATCCATAGACTGCTTCCTGTTAATGAGACTGGCAACTACTGACCTAATTCTCAGCTCTAACCTCGGATTGTTATTTTGCCCCCGCGACCTTCGATGAGGGAGATTTTGCGAACCAGGGGTGACCGCCCCTTGGCCCCCAGTCACCCAGTAGCAGTGTCATATGAGCCTCCGGCGTCCTAGCGTGTGAGGACGGGTGTGGTGTTAGTCGTGTGAGTTTGTAAGGCAGGAGCGAACCAGACGTCCAGGAGGCGCTCATACCGCGCTTTCTTTGGACTCCTGGGTGTCCCCCCGAAAGGAGGGAGAGATTAAGGGGTAGCAGTATGCTTCCGTTCTCAGCTCTAACACCTTGTATCGCTCGCCGGTTCGATGCCCAGCCAGGCAGCGAGCTCTTTGCAGATCTTGGTGTGCTGACTCGGCAGTTGTGTGTGCATGCATGGCGCCGCGGCGGAACTGCCTTCCTCAGAGAAGAGGGGGGTGGGGGGTCTCGGGTCATTTGTTCCTTCCGTCAATTGGCGCCATAGTTCATGGTGACCCGAGGTCGACTGCAACTACACTTACTCCTCTGAGGCCAGTGGGCCTATACCCGCAGCACAAACCAGTGCATGTGGGTTCCCCAGGAGAGGGTGTGGTCTAAGTTGACTTTACCTTTATCATCGACGCTGCCTCGCCACCTGAAGAGTTTATATCCTCTTCTCACAGACCCCTTCGTTGGACGGCTTCGCCTAGGAGGCGTTGTCCCTGTGGTATCGTTTGGGCGCTTCTCAAAAGGTCACAAAGAGTTTGGGAGAATAAAATATATTTTTTTTAAGTATGAACTAGCTAGTTAGGCTGTTACTAGTTTTGTGAGTGAACAATGTAATCGTACATGTGGTCGCCTGCTTTACCTTGTCACACTTGGAGTGTAGGTCTCTTTTCATTCTAATCATCTATTTCCGCTTTTAGTATAGCTAGTTTGTCATTGAGGAAAGAGAAGCTAAACTTCTTTAATAATAATAGAGTAATGTCTTGAGAAGCAACAGTGTTTGGCCCTGCAGTGTCGTTAGACCGAATAGATCAAGAACCGCGGTTTGCTCTGCTGGATTTTAAGGTAGTCTCTTACCGATGCGTGTATCAAATCTTGCAAGGTCCATAGGTACCTACCTTTGCGTCGAGTTCTCGTAATTGTTGCTTGTCTTCGAAAGTTGCGCGTCAGTCGCTCTTCGTTTGAACTTAGGAAATTCTCTGTTGCGTCTCTCTTCATAGATGAGATTTCTTGTCAAATGTCAACATTTAGCGCTCCCATTTGTCTTGTCTCTATAATTTTAGTCGATTAGTTTTAAACACTGGGTTATTTTTGGGTTAAATTTTTGTGGTCACTGTAATGCCCAATTAATTTTGTATTACGTGCACCTTTGAAATGAGGAATTCTCCAATTCAAATTTCTACCTTCCAGAGCATCAAGACTTCCTTCCTGGTTTGGGAATTGAATATCTGATCGCCAAGCGCTCGTATCCAGTAACATTGGGAGTAGCTGTATACTGTATGAGCTCGTGTCTGCTTCCTGCAGCCGGGCGATAGGACTTGCGCAACCGTCGAGGCCATAGGCCAACGTAACAGCTTCACTTAACGTTTCTTTCAGTATTTATTATTTGTTTTACCTTTCTTATGTTTACTTATTCACTCCTGGTGCCTAGATCGTTACCGATTTTTCATAACATAAGGCCATCTACTATATTTTGTGTTAATTAATTTGTATTCTTTAAGCATTAAGTCGTGTTTAATCGTCATTCTACGCTCTCAGACTTTCCATGGTTGCCGCTTATTCTTAATTTTCCTAAGATTGATTTTGCTTGCTTGACATAGCGCTTGTTGTAATAGTAAATGTGTTGGAGATCGTTGTCTTGCATTATTTTTACTATTATGGAAATGACTTGCTTAGGCGACGTGGAAGCAGGCACTGGAAGTCCTCAATTTCGTCTTTTAGATCATTTCCTTTCATAGTTTTTTTCTATTTTTTAGGCAAGAAATTTTTAGTTTCAGGTATCAAATATACTGAACGCATTCGTAAATCAACACTACCGGTATCGGATACCTAGTTAATTGTCCCGTCTGTATTAACGAGTAAGGCAGCACCTCTGTGCTGGACCGTATTCTATCACCCACCGGCTTAGCTGTAATCATTTCTTGGCGGACCCTTTGGATCTATTTACTAATAAGAATCATTGCCTCTGCTAATCCGCAAAACTCGCTTCTAGATAAGGGCCTGTTCTGGATAATAGAGACTTTCACTATTGTGCTGCCTGTTGAGCGTAAGTCGTATTAAACCTGTAGGTATATAATAATGATAAACCTAGTTAATTATTAGTAATAGTGAAGCTGTGTTAACCAAAACTTCATGAAAGGAGATTATATAGCACGGACTCCCTGTGCTGCCAAAGTTGCTGCCTCCGCGTGTAAAAGTCGCCCATTTGTTCGCGCTGCAAATCAAGCGCTCCTGTTACTTGCAAATGTCATTAGTGGTTTGTTTTGCTGTGAGGATCTTTGCATAGTAGCTTGTCCACATTTTATATTTGTCGGAAAGAATGCCATGTCTTCTAAATTGCAAGTGTTATGGGACGCGTGTGGTGTTAGTGTATACCTAATCAATCAAAACTGCGATATCCTCCTGCATAGGATTCAGACCGGATACTGCTAGTTTATTATCATACTCTTAAAGGTACGAAGTAAGCTTTCCGTGAAGCATATTGCAGCCTCACTGTACTACATAGTCGTGTGGAACTAGAGTGATGTGCCCTTTTGATAGCTCTACATATTACCGGCTTGCAGCTGCCTGTGTTCTGACTACAAAAGAAGCAATCGTTGTGGGTAACAGCTACTGGTTCTTTGGTTGGCGGTGTATTTGCTTTTTGGGATATGAATTATAAGTGTTGTATTGACAGGGACGCGAATTAGAAATTTTATTTTGAAGATAAAACTCATAAACGAGGGTGATAATGAAGAATATTGTTTCAGTTTGCAAGACTTCGATTTGATCGAAAAACATCTCGAGTCAATGGAACTTGTAAATTTTAGCAGTGTCGAACTTCAAGCTACCAATTTGTATCGTAAATATTTTACAGAATCTAAGATGCAACTTACGTAGCTTTTGGTTCAACATTTTTATCAGTTTCCGGCCATACGTTTGAGTTGTTACTACTTTTTCAAGTGTAGTACCAGCCCCTTTGACTGTAAATAATACTAACTATAGTCGATGCTAAGGATACCATCCCTATGCCCATGTCGTGGTGATATTTCAACAGGATTCGTAACTTATGGGCGAGTCTGTATTTGTAGGTTGTAAGGCCTGAATATAACGTAGTTTTTTCTCCATTGCAAAGATGTAAGACGTTGTGTTTATATTTACTATTGTTGTGGTGTAACCGCATGACGATCGCGTGTACTGTTCACTCTCTGCTTCTTAGTATTATCATAGCTGTATGCTGCATCGGTCGTACATTATCCATGCATGTTACATTGTTCATTTGTTGACACGGAAATACTGATTGCCGTCCAGTACAGTGTCGTGCGCGAAGCGTGTTGGAAATTCTTAAAGTCAGTTCTGTCCCGGTTTTGAAACTTATGCGCATCATTATTCTTTTGAAACTATTTGATAAATCATTGTGGTTTTACTTGCTGGCGTGGAGAGTTTAGCCGTATTTTGTCCTCTCCTTGAACTTTTCCCAACGTCTTGTAATAACCTCAATTGGAAGCTATAGCGCCCATTACATGGCCCATTGCACCGATTTCTTCTTTCTCTCTAAATTCTACCTTTCATTTGCAACAATAATGACCTATGGAACTTTTCAATTAAGGTATAGCTATATAACAACTCAAGTCATTACTACTTCTACCATCATATTTACTGTAGTGTAAGAACTCATTACCTCTTAAAATTGTGGTTCCGGCCATATAGCCGAGTAAATCCTCCATCTTAGATCGCTATTGATCGTCTCCGATTCGGAAATAGCGGGACAATACCGATATAATAATGAAAGCAATAGTTGCCGACAGCTGTAATATCATTAATAAAGAGGGTTGTAAAATCTGAATGCGTTTGAGCCTTTTGTGTAGATGGTAATGAGAGTTTGTTGTGCTTTATGCTAACCATAACGTTGTTTTGTCTCGACACTGTCTCGTTTGAGTGCATTTTATGGACACCAGTTTCTGGCTAAGTCAGCTACCACCGCCGTTAGTTTGGAAGCACAACACAAAATTTAATATTAAAGCGTTGTGTGTTGCCTCGGCCTTTGCTGATGCAGCAGTTTAGCCAGTAGCTATATAATATGATGGTATCCTATTTACTATACGAAAGTATGACGCTCGTACCTACTCGTGTGTTGTAAACATTCTTGCTATAAACTATGAAATTCCCTTCGTAACTTCACGAAATATTTTTTTCTGTAACTTAGATCTTTCACAAGTGGCTGAGGAATCGTCCTTTTTGGGTGCTTCTCGGTAAGCAGATTTTTTATAATAGTTTTAGGTTTCATGTGCAATATGCTGGGCTTCTATTGTATCTACTTCACCTAGGGTCGTACTAGCTCATATGCAACTTAGTTGTCACCTATTGCATCTTCAAATTAGATAAGCAAATATCACGAAATCCCTATAGGTGAGAGAAACCATTAGATTTGCTTTGATGTGCTAGCTCATTAAGCAATGAGGAGATCCGCGTGTGATTCTCTACTGCTTGATGCCGCCGTCGCGTGCACGTTTTAAATACATTGTCATTGCATTATCATTTCTGTCTCTCTTGTTTAATTACCCTTTTGCGTGGCGTCCAGCAGGGCAGGCCTCTGGCTGACTGCGGTTTTGTCTCGTAACCTGGATCTCTGGACCAGTACAGGGAACATAGAAACTGTGAGTAGAAGAAGAATAGGAGAACACATAAGTGTCCGCCGTGTCAGTTGGTACTTTGTATTAGAGCCGGACGTGATCCTGTTATTGTATTTTTTATTTCTTGTGATTCGCCCTCAAGGGTTATTCTGGTAGGCCCTTTCCCTGCCACAGACCACCCGAGCATACGACAGCATCCACCCCGTCATTAACCGAATAGTTACCATGCTACAACAATTGCAACGCACTCGAAAGACAGTGTGAATCTGTTGGGTGCCTGGCCATGTCGACGTTGCGGGCAACGAGCTTGCTGATGAAGAGTCGAGGCAGGTGGCCCTGACGGAAATGCCTACGGCAAACCGTGCAGCCCCCTGCCGAGACTATTACCCGTTAATCAGGCGAAGCCTGCGCGAACTATGGCAGTCCCAGTGGCTGGCCCAGAGAAACAATAAATTACGAAAAATCAAGGAAACCGTCCGACAATGTCACTCATCCAACAGCGACGACCGTCGAATGGACGTTGTACTGTGCCGCCTGCGTATTGGGCACACGAGACTTACTCATGACTATTTGCGAGCGGGGCTCCCGCAGCCCTATTGCGACGATTGCGTCGTACCC
>LQNS02000227.1:2597229-2612069 GCA_001587735.2 Parhyale hawaiensis
ATCATTACCAAAATTTGGTAATCTACTCTTTGTTATATACCTAACAACTCATGTTAATTTCATCAAAATCCATTCATAACTTTTCGAGTTATGGCATCGAGAAAAATGACGCAGACAAACAAACAACCAAACGGATGGACATATCTTCACCAAAAGTTAATCATCTGTTCCTCCTAACATACCTAACAATCCCTGAAAATTTCATCCAAATCGGTTCATAACTTTTTGAGTTATCCTGGTGACAGACAAACAGACAGACAAACACGACGAAAACATAACCTCCTTGGCGGAGGTAAAAATGAAACTATCGTGTGCAGCGGGCTTAACTTTGCCAACTGGCCAGTATGCTTTTCTTATGTTTCTATAGACATATAGACATATACACTTATGTTCTCAATTGACACACGAAAACACTGGGACGCTGGGTAATACTTTCGAGGACCAAAACGCCGTCATCTGAACCAGCCTTATGCAGCAGTCCATATGATTGCTATAGGCCATACGCAGAACGGTATATGTATAACATGATTGCTATAGGCCATACGCAGAACAGTATATGTATAACATGATTGCTATAGGCTATACGCAGAACAGTATATGTATAACATGAATGCTATAGGCCATACGCAGAACAGTATACGTATGTATAACATGATTGCTATAGGCTATACGCAGAACAGTATATGTATAACATGATTGCTACAGGCTATACGCAGAACAGTATATGTATAACATGATTGCTGTAGGCTATACGCAGAACAGTAATGTGTAGTGTACCTATTTTTTTATCCTGTACACACGGGCTTCCTGCAGGCCATTAGTCCAGGCCCCGTGGAGACGGACTTCGCCCTCAACGTAGCGGACGAGGCCCTCGTGGCCCAGTTCTACGCCTCCCGCAAGGCTCTACAAGCCGAGGACATCGCATCTTCTGTACTGCACGTGTTGACTGCCCCTCCTCATGTTGAGGTATTCCGCGAGAAATTAGTATAGACAATTACTACTCTCTCCCAAAGATCAGGCATGTTGAATTAATCGCTACGAGATCTATACTTTTGCAACGGTATTCTTATGTACTAATAATATATAATTATTGTAGGTCAGAGAAACTCACCCACACTCTGATATCATGATTAAAAAAATTAAATAGCAAAGCTGTTGGATAAGCAACCATAACGATGTCAAAATTTGTTAAAGGCACTAGCGATACGCACTCATTTGGGATTTTAATATTGATGCTAGTATCGAGAGATGCCATGAGTTACCAGAGCTAATCCTTAAGTGTACAAGTGTCATGTATACCCGTGTAGATTAGTGTGGAATGGGGAGAGCAAGGTTAAATCTTACAGCTGAAGGTACCAAAACATGTCTGCATGTCTGATTATAGGTACTGAATCGTGCATATTTGAACATTTGTTAAATCTTTGGTACCTCATACAAACGACAAAATAGGGTTATATAGGATGTTACTAAAGTGATCAGTTAGCCATTGTAGTTGTGCTTGAAAAGACTTCTCACTGTTTTACTCAGAAAATCCGGTTCTAATTTTTCTATTGTGAATGTCATTTGCAACGCAAACAATATTTAAAAAAAAACTACTTAATTTAGTTGCCCCCTATTCCTTGCAGAAAATCATAGCTTTTTTACCCTTTATATATCCCGTGCAGATCAACGACATGATTATGAGGTACACAACGCAGAGCTCATGAAGCAATGAAGTTGTAAACGAAGCCGCCAGCCCCGAATTATAAATGAGAAATTCTCTGCTGCTTGAGCACAGAAGCAAGGAAACTCCAGGGTATAGGGACATTTGAGGTTGATATTCTTCAGCCGCGTCTACACGATCCATCTTTTCGTCGAAGTTTGTGATCGCGGAACGATTTTGATCGACAAACACACACGGCCAGCCTTCGAAGTTTGTGTTTTTTGTTTGCCAGTAGTGCTGGAAAACTTTGAGCACGATCACGCGGAGTGCCCAATAATCATTGAGGAGGATTTAAAATATTCGTAGTTAACTACTCACCTATAGCTATAGGAAAGGCTGAGGTAACAGTAAACACGTATAGACTGGTTCCGGTTATAGATCATAAGTGTAATTTTTATTCGTATCAGTTTTGAAGGCCAAGCTATGTTCTTTATTAACTGCATGCAGGGGGCCTGTTGTCTAATTAAGATGATGTTTTTTAGAAGTATCAATGTTATTTGCGTTAATTGGTGATTTCTCGTATAAGTATTGTGTAAACCACCGTTTTCACAAGAACATTCACAGTACTTGTCAGTGATGAAAGAGTGTCAAGTAATTTAGAGCGCAATCGTGTCGTGTCCCAGGCGAGAGTTACTGCCCTTCACGACACTGTCGGGACCCTTCAGCGGTGCCAGAATTGGCACACTGTCAGCTGCTGGTGGCACTGCACAGTTGCGGGGTGCAGTGAGTGCTATTGCTGCACTGCACGTAAACCTGCAGTGGCTGCTGTTCTCTCTCCTGTGCAGTGCAAAAGTTGCCATATTTATGCCGTAGTTTAGTTACATTGGCTCGCTGTTTATCAGTGTTTTGTTGAAACGGTGTACGCAACTGTAATCGCATTGTGGCAAGTGACCTGGTGCAGAGTTAAACTGACGAATTGATGGTAAAGTAAAAAAATTCCTTAATATCGTGGATGGTTAGAAGCGTTCTAAATGTAGTATTGTGATTGATGAAGAAAAAAGTGAAATTTCGTCACGTAATTACCTGTTACGTTGTTCTTACACTGTGCTTTATTAGACTAGGAAATGGCGCCTTCACCGGCGCAGTATGGTGTGAGAAACAGAATTGTGACTATATACTACAATATAGGCTAGAGTCTTTGTGATTTTCTTGGTTCCCACAATGACTGGCGTTTTTGTACGGTACCTATTATGTAAAACTGGAATTGGACGACGTTAATGAGTGATGTTTATAACTCGTGAGAACGTCCGCCACACATGTTCAATTGTTCATACAGTATCACAAGTCCTTGAACAGGTCCATTCTGACTAGTGCCGCCTTGAATTTTCACTTTGGTTTGTTGTTGAGCTCGAGCACGATATCGTCCAGCGAATATCACTTTTCGGGAAGCGCTCAAGTTATTGTATTGTATTACACTCACTCTTGTTCATAGCAGATGTTTCCCTGAGTGAGAAGCGTGACTTGTCATATGATCGGAGAATATTTCTACAAAATTTAGATGATTTAACGTGCTGAACATGACAGACTATTCTTATTTTTGTCGTCCTGTAGTAAAGATTACGCCTGCTCATACTGAGTTAGGTTGTTTCCTACTCACACTGAAAATTAGAGAGAAAGAGATATGTTCATTTCAGTTATTATTAAAGTATATACTACCATATTGCTTTATTCTTCTTACCCTCTTTCTTTTGCACGTGCTCCGTGAATATGAATTGTCTGTTTAGCACATACCCGATCGAGTACTGTATTGCCATACTTGCTGTACCATGCATGGATGGTATGACGTAATATTTTCGAAATGCAAGAGTGAATAAACAGCTGATTGATTTTCCCCCATGTGGATATCGCTCATCACCTAGGGCCTACCCCTGCAACCTTAATTCTTGGCCGCCCAGAGGCTAAAATCGTAATACATCTTTTAGGGCGGACAAAATTCTGTTAAGGTTAGAGCGTGCCGCGCATTCAGAGTACCAAGTGCATGAATTTGAACAGGGAAAGGAACTAAATTGCGTGGCAGATTACGTTAACTAGTTTGACTCTTCTTCCTTATTCTCAACAAATCCAGCTGCAGCCAGTTACCCTAGTTCGCTGTAAACACATCAGCTGGAGACCTACGAGGACCTGTGCAGGGTACCTTGTTGTTGACACCCCGATCTCAGTCTGATCACGTTCTGTTGTTCTACGGTGCCTCTTCTCCCGTTGTCCCAAGTCCTTCCCGTGCGGGATGCCAGATTAGTTATAATCATAATCTCACTATCTGGAATAGAATGAACGTTCAGCCAAGTTTTGTACTTGATTCTGATGTTTGAAAACTGGATTTTTTCGTTTTTAGAATAGCTAAACTGGCACAACTTTCAGTCTGTTTTTCTCTGCTGCTGTAAGCTAGCACTTCCTAGGTTTTATTACTGAGGCACTACCGTGCTGATTTTCTCTTTGGTCGCTAACTGCGACCCAACAGAAGACACACAGCATCTTGACTAAACACGCGTGAGTCCCTAGTGCCTTTTCCGCAGGAGATGTTGCAGCTTGCCGCAGTTCCTGATGATGTTTGTTTTGTAAAGTAAGGTAGGCTGTCAATTCTTCCCCTTCTGTTTCGGGAGGAGGGCCGCTGATCGAGGTGGCCGACCTATTCCCCCCAAGACTTCTACCTTCTTGTTTTTCGTTTCCTTCCCCTGCGCGGCGTAGCTGAGCGAAAACGCTCAGCCGTGCCTGGGGGTTGGAGATGCACAACTTGCGCCTTTCTCCTGTCAGTAGCGCACTGACCACTCTGAGGCCTCCCAGAAGAAAAGCAGAGACAAAAATCATTGATAGTTTAAAACGAGACGTACTTCGCGCCCTAGTGACGCACGAGCCTGTGTTAAACCACAGGAATAGTTCGGCGCGATATAGACATTGTGTTCCTGATGCGCTAGTAAAGTTTGTGCTACTACTACCCATACGCAATGTCACCTTGACTTTGTGCAAAGACTCTCAAGGTAGTCACGGTAGGTTTGGTACATAGTTTTATGTCTTATTGTATTCCTACGGGGGAAAGCCTCTGCTACGAGGTATTACAATTTGACTAAAAGAGGGTTAAAAGATTTAAAATCAAACCCAGTTACTTAAAACCGTAACCGATGTAGAATATATTCCACTGGATAAAAGCTATCGTATAGTTAACCATCGAGGATAATACTTTTCACCTCACTAGTAAATACAGATACTGCGTGCTTACGTTACTACGAATATATTACCGACTTATTTTTTTCTCTTACATCTCAAGACATTCAGTCTTCCCACTCAGCATGGAATGCGTTTAATGCACTGCATTCTCATTCCAATGTCATCACACTCATTACGATGGGGAACCTCTTTACATCTGAGCCCGTCCCACTCTGTCTTTAGACAAGTCGTACGTAAACAACGTCCAACTGAGTTTAGACAGTCCGCTCGAGCACGTATAGTTTGGCGGCCGACCGAGCGTCTCAAAACTGTTAGCACTGCTGCAGAAGCTGCCCCGAAAGTATATTGAAGCGCCGTGCGCAGGCGAGCGACGCCTTCGGTGATGTCGACCAGACAAAATTGTCGGATCGTCAAGTTAGACTCGACGTTTCAATGCACACGTAGCGGGGGAAACGTTCTTACAGTTACAATGTCCTTGGGTAAAGTTTTTGGAAGTTGCTTGAAAGGGAAATTGTAGGTATTACTTTAAGAAATTTTATTGCTTGTTTATATACCGGTTTTTATTCGCCGCGCATAGTACTCAACAACTGAATGTAGTGTAATATCTTTTTGTTTGTTAATAAAATTTTGAGATTTGCGTAATCTGCGCTCTTATCATTGTAGCCAGGAGACAAATGTATTTTATACTTTTGACCTTGCAGCTAAAATCGCGCTACCCCCTCGGGGGGCATAAGATCGACCATAGGCCATAGGGTTAGGTTAGTTTAGGTTCGTCCATCCTATGCTATGGGGCCAGGCAACCCCTGGGGCCCGAGTAGGTTACCTCAGCCATTAGCTAGGCCTTTGGGACGTCTCTCTTTCGTGTCCACTTTGCTTCCTTCCCAGTTTCATACTCCTACTTGCTCATGCTTTTTTCTGTTTTTCCTCTTGCTTCCCGACTTGCTGTTCTCATGCGCGTTGATCCTGTGTGGGAACACCATTGTGCATGGGTTCCTCGTCTCTCTTGGCATACTATATGTCCCTTGCTCTTTCCTCTGTGATATCGTTCTGCCCCGGAAACGGAGGCTTAAACTTCCTGACTGTAACTCACTACAATCGCCACCATATAACGTAAATTTTGAAGAAAAATGGAGGTGTTACATCCCATTATAGTGAACAGATAACAGAGAAAACTGAACCGCAAGTTGCTTTGAATTGCTCGAAAGCTACAAAGAAGACTGGCCGTGACGCATCCCGCTGAACTCGCTCTTTAGGCAACCTTTCGGCCCAGTCTGGTAGAGCATTTGTTGGCGAAATGCCCCTGTCGGAAATATTGTTTCTCGTCTGCGTTGGGCTTTACGGCAGTTTGATTCGCACAACGCGGTCGAAACAGTCTACTCCACTTTAGGCGTGTTCGATTGGGTGGCAAAATTAAGCTTTCGAGGCAGGCATGACTAACTCGAAACTTCCGGCAGGTACGCTGGCTTCGACGTGTTGAAATGAGGTTCAGCCCTCTATCCGCTACCATTGAGATTTTCAGAAAGTGAATTTTGCTCCGTAAAATGGAGTTTTAAGCAAGCTCTGCGTAATCGCGTTACTTTTAAAACTTGCAACACGCTTTGCAGTGACGAATCCAAAGCTTCTGTCTGAAGGCTTAATTTTGACACCCAATCAAACATGCTCTTAGCCCTAGCTTTGACTTGGACTGAGCGGAAGATGTTAGAGTGATCGCGGTGTGAAGTGGGAGACGCCTTAACCTGATGCGGCTACACATACTGTGTTTCCCGACCGAGGGGAATATTTTTTTTTAACATTTGAATCGGTGGCTGCCGCATGCAGTCAGGGATGTCGTAGACATATCTGATTTGTGTTACGATTCACTTAGTTTATAAGACTGAATTAAGAAAACATACCGCAACAGTCTGGTCTGGACAGAACTTTTGTCAACTGGTCTACTGGAGTCATTGTGACGAAAACTATAGGGTAACATGTCTAATACCCGTCCACCACGCTAGTAGCCGTCCACTTCGTTCTAAAAACTTCCTGTGTGAAAACTAGCAGTACTAGAAAGCCGTACATAGGCTTAAACAGTAGAGTAGGTTCTACATAGCTTACAGTTTAAGCCTATGTACGGCCTTCTAGCACTTCTAGTTTTCACACAGGACGGCTCTTAGCATGGTGGACGGGTACTAGACATGTTACCCTAGTGAAAAATTAACTAGAGAGAAAGAAAACGTTAAATTTTGCGCGTCTCTCGCAGGTCGCGTAAGAGGAAGCAAAGTAAATCTTTCACCACCAATACATAATCGTCGACTAAATTCTAATCAAACTTTTAGAATTTATTCGACACTCATGTAATGATGGAAGAAAACTTGTTCGATTGCCTAAAAGATAGGTTAAAATCAGGGAGCAATAACAACTTTCTTCTTTTACTCACTGGTTAGAATACTCGTATATGTTACTAATTGAAAATGCTCTTCTTTTACTTTTTTCCCCCCAAAATACTACGTTTCTTGCAAATGAATCGTTCGAGTTCTCGCTAAAGGTTCACAATAATACAGACGGCCGATAAATTAAAATCGACGGAGTCCTTATTTTGTTCGTCCGCTGTCTCACAGACTTGAGGCGCGTTCGTTTGGTTGCTTAAAGCCTAGCCACTTAACTTGACTTGCCCGGAACTGCAGAATGGAAGTCTGGCTTCGTCGCTGTGAATCGTCGTGTTGCAGCTGTTGAAATAATGCCGGCTAGTTTGAGATGACTGACGACATTTTGCAAAATAAAATTGGGCTTCTGGAAGTCTCACAGGGAATCGATTAAGGGTCAACGTCTTAAATTCGAATCAAAGCGTCGAAGCCAGCGCACCTGCCTGCAATTTCGGATAAGTCAAGTTTGGAGTGATTGCTTTCGGCGCCCAATCGAACAAGCCTCTGATGGACTGACTGCTTTCTCGTCGTGCACATGCGGGTCTATTTTGAAACGTACATTTAGGCATTAATTTTGTGCTAATCAACTTCTACACACATGGCAATATCTGTAATAATAAGTAATAATATAAGTAATATTAAGAATATATATTTACCATTTAAAAGGGAAATATAATTGAACTCTCCTCTAGGGGCATGGGTCGGGCCATAGCCCCATAGCTTAGGGTTAAGTTAGGTTCGCCCATCCTGTCTTATGGGGAGCGGCGACATCGTGGGGGGAGGGAGGGTTGTAGGTTCCTTTAGCATTAGCTAGGTTTACGGGACGTCTTTCCTTCGTGCCCAGTTCAGTTTACTTCCTATCGGTTTAGTACGTCTACTCATGTTGCTTTTCTCTGTTCTTTCTCTTCTTTCCAGACTTACTGTCCTCGTGCGCGTTGATCCTGTGAGGTAATATGTGTTGCATCGGTAACAAGTTTCTGTTGACCTCCTGTACGCCTCTTCTTTCTTCCTCTTTGTGATCGCCTTTGTTGTTGAAAAGGAGGCTTAAACTACTTAATATAATATTCCTGCTTAAATGTTCCATGGCACCCATCCTTGATGGGTTCTGACTGCTTTCTGCTATCCCCTCGTTCAACCATGTGGACCCATTTCAAGAAGAACACTTTGGTATAAAGTTTGGGCTAATTCCTATCACACAGAAATTCATGAAATAGCAAGTTTATATTTACCTTTTAAAAAGTAAATCTAATTTATCTTCAGTATAGATTCACCTCTTTGAAGGCAAATAAAATCCATCATTACAGCGATTTCCCTGCGTGAGAGTCCCACCAAGTCGTCGTCCGCCCCTCCCCGTTTGTCCTCGCCAGACATGCACTGTGGGAACCTCTATACTGAACAATGATACGATCGTATTATCATATTTAGGTATACCACACTAAACCCAACGTTTATTTTATTTCAGATATAAGGTAGCTATAGCAAATGGGAAGGTGGAATTCGTCATACATGAGAGTGTAACTTGGTAACAATATAGCGTCAACTGTGAAACTAGTCTGCAGGGCTTCCATTTGTTATTTGTAAGGCTGAAAATTTTAGAAAAGCTTTCTTGTTCAGACATGTGCTAGTGTAATTACGCGTTATTGTGAATAACACATTTATGTGCCTACTACTGATATTTTGAAAAGAAGTACAAATTAATGTGATATGACAAGTTTTACTCAGAGCGAGCTATAGTTGTGGAATAAAAGTTTAATATAGGTATACGATAGAGTGGCAAGCTGGTGGTGGATGCAGTATTTGAAAAAAAATTGCCTCCTGGAAGTGCTATGCTTATAACTATCCATAAGTGCTGCATATACATACAGCGATAGCAGACACTGACCTACGACCGGCATTGTTTTGCTAGGCGTTGTATCTATGCACACCTCGACGGACTGATAACAGCTATGATCCGCGTGCTTGAGTGATACCATCAAAACTTGAAGACAATGAACGTTGCGTCGTTTATCTCACCAAACCAAGACAATATAATCCTACTGTGAAGCAGCGGCATACGCGAGTGCACGCCTTATATCAGTTTTGCTTATCAGGTGTGATAATCAACACCATCGCGCCTGTCACCCTGTAGGTATATAGTTGCACCTAACCGTATAGTGTGCCAGTGTTCGGTTGTTGCTCAACGGTTGATTTCCTGCGTCTCCAATATCGGCTTTTTGCTCAATTTTGTTGACAAAATATGACGAGTGAGTTGTGAACTTGGAAAATATTGAGCATTTGCTCCAATACCGAATTGAAAGTTGAATCATAAGAATAATTTTATAACAAAACGACGTAAACTCTTTTGATATGAGAGTATGAAGTCTTTTGGAACGGATTTGAAGTGCTGACATCTCTTTTTGAGTGAATACGTTTTTTTAATGTTTTATTCTTAGTTCCCGACTAAGCGTACGTACATAGTGCAATATTGTTTTCTAGTCCAATTATTCCTCAAATATCGTACTTGTACCTACCTAGTCTATGCAGACCCACTACCACTTTAGTGTTGCACAATTACCTAGTCGTCATAGTCTCATTACCGCTGAAGTATTGCACGTCTTTATACTTATACCAAATACTGCGATCAACTACCAATTAGTTTTTGTACATCATGCTATACTGTATGTGGTTTAAGTTAAGTGTTTAATGCGATGTCAATGTTTTGTGAGCCGGTAAAGTATTCTTTGAAAAAATAAAAGTGAAGAATTTGTAAATATCGTGCAAGAGAAGTGAAATGCTCGTGTAACTGTGATTGTTTTACTAAAAACTGTCGTAAATATTGTGTGACGTAGAAACACCGTGAGTGATATTGAGCGAACGAAAAGTTGGAGAATCACAGAACATTGGAACTCAGTAAAACAAAAGTTGTTCGAACGGATAAGAAAGATCGTTCCTGAAACAAAGTTGAGACTTGTGAAACGACGTCAGGTGAAGACATATATACGACACGCTGCTTGGACGTCAACCGTGTTTTAGACAACCCGACTGTACCGTTATCTGGAAAGACTGCGCTTGTATCACACCACGTAAGAAGAGGCAGTGGATGATTGCGGTTTTAATCACCAGGTGTTAACTAGAGACAGTCATTGACACAATCATCATGAGCTCCCAGGAGGACAACGGCGAGGCGTCACCCGTTGTGGAGGAACCAATGATGATCAGCCAGCGTTTCCAGAACTTTATGGATGTGGGACCAAAACGTGAGTATAATTGTATTAGGGGCGCATGTGATTGGTCGGTGAAATAAAGTCTTCAAGGATTGCCTTGTCTGAAACTTCAGACCAGTGTACTGTGTTCAACCTGTTCAGCTAAATCGTTTACCGTTGAGACTTTCAAAAACTTATTATTGCTCCGTAAAATGGAGCTTTCAGCGGGTAAAGTTAAGTCAACTTAGACCTCACCCTCACCTGGGAAACCCACATGCACTGGTTTGTGCTGCTGGCAGAGGCCCACTGGCCCTAGATGAGTAAGTGTAGTTGCAGTCGACCTCGGGTCGCCAAGAACTATGGCGCTAATTTGACGGAAGGAACAAATGAACCGAGCCCCGCCACCTCCCTAATCTCTGAGGAAGGCAGTTCCACCACGGCGCCGTGCATGCACACACAACTGCCGAGTCAGCACACCAAGATCTGCAAAGATCTCGCTGCCTGGCTGGGCATCGAACCGGCGAGCGATACAAGGTGTAAGAGCTGAGAACGGAAGCTTGCTGCTACCGTGGCGGCAAGGAGTTGCTTCTAACTCTGCAACGCGATTCAAAGAGGTAAAGCCAATAATTTTGCGTCTTACATCAAAGTTTTAATTTCACCGACTGAACGTTCAGTCAAGTGCTCTAGGATGCCTTGGGTTCAGTCCTCAGTGTTGCTTCACAATAATCCCAGTCTGCTGTGGTGTCTGTATATCGTGTATGCGATAATGTTCTTTTGTAATTATTCGTAACGAGATACAGCTTTTTCTGATACGCTACGTAAAGCTTAATAAACTAGCTAATTAGCAAAGGCTTATTTTCTATAAAATTGTGTATCGGTATAAGTAAGGGAAAATCATCACAAATCACGGTCACGTGCTGCCAGGCGCTCTTAATGAGAACTATCACAGCTTACTTTCTTTACAATACCTTTGACTTGGCCCATATTTTAAAACCACTGTTGTAGGCTTCTTTTTCTAGCTTGCGTACAATAACCAATATCCTGCGTTAGCACTATTATAGTCGCTAACGCAATTTGTCTATGTCAACTAGCAACAAATTCTTCCTCGCGCACAAAGCTGCAGAGCGTCTCGAGTTCCTTACATTTCGCTGTGCTCGCACCGAGCTCAAGCGAACGCAGCAGTAAATTTTTTTTAACCTTCAGTGAGCAGAAATTAAGTTTTTATCCCGTCAAATGAGCTGCAGCTGAGCGACGGGCCAACGCGCAAGCGTCGCCGCCGGCGCTCCAACGCTGGCGGTCCATCGCCGTAGAGTTTCTTCTTTCGTTTTTGCTGCTGATGTCCCCTCGTTTTCACTGCTGATGTCCCCTCGTTGTGTAACATGTCATTTTGGACCGGAGAGGTGAAATGTGTACAGTATAGCGTGAATTAGGAGCGATTAGACAAAAGTATGCACATATGTATTTGCCTTGAATGTGACAGTGACATAATATATAAAGTATAGCGAGAGGTCTACGGGTAAACGAACAACAGCGAGTGCAGTAATAAGGAAGGTCAAGCATCAGGGTGTGCGAAACTGATGTCAGTATAATATTAATTTAAAATTACATTCCATTGATTCGAAACATGAAAATCGATATTATATTACAATTCCTCAATTTTGGCTCACCCAGATGATTTGCGCAGGAGATTATATTATTTTTTCCACTCAAAAATTTTAGGGGAAAAAGATGGTAGTGTTATGATTCGACACTTTCTTCTTTGTAAACTGGCTCTCGTTTTATCTAAACTATAGAAAGGAAAACCTAAAAATGATCGCTTGAGCTAGTTATTACAACGACCGTTTGCCTAAAACTTTCTAGTTGCATTACCTGCACCTAGCACCCCTACAGGATGAGGCTGTCTGCAGCGCTGGTGAGGCTAGTATGCAGATGAGCTGCAAAATAGATTAGATTGCTGGCAGTAGACGGACCAACAGACCCGTCCCCAGAGAGCCGCCGGATTTACGCTCCGGCACTATATGAGCTGCTGCCATTATCTCAGATTCATTTAGATATCTAAGGAAGAAGAGAAGCAGAAGAGAATGAGCTCTCTTCAGCCAAGGAGTTGATCGTGCAAGCAGGACTAATTGCTGCAGATTCGCGCAGTTCGGCGATGTGTTGTTCTGTTGATTCTTGAGGAATAATGGATTTCGAGGGCCTCCAAATTTAATTATTTATTTAACATTTATTTCTCCACAGGCGGGTGGTGTTCTTGGATTATTATATTACAGCTTGCATTAAAAATTTTCTGTACATTCATTTCTTAGCAATATTGCATCTATAAATTCACAACCTAATCTACATGGCTCAGTGCCATCACATACCAAACGAGTTAACTGGACTGGCTCCGCAATAGTGCTACCAAACAATCACCCTCGCACGAGAAGCAAAATAAAATATTATTATGTTTCTACTACTGTTACAGCTTGTTCAATAAAAGTAAGATGAATGGGAAATGCAGTTATTGCTTCCCGAGGAAAGATCTACATTTCTTAATACTATTTCACCTGATTGTCTAAATACTATCGCATACAATTTCATCCAATAGGTATGGCGGTACATACAACATGACCTACAGTATAAACATGTAAATTTTAAATTATGTATTAATATCTCATAATATGACGGCTGTCATCAAGTGAATTATTATTTTCGCCAAAGGGCGATCCGCACAGTATTGGCCGTTAAGAGTTTGTGACCTGGAGGAGGAGTTCGTAGCTGTGGGAGGTGTTGTTCTGTTCCCAATGTTTGTAAAGATGATTTTTAAGTAACCGAAGTGATAAGTATCTGCATCGCTGCTGTACAGCAGTACAGCAGATAAGTGAAGATCATCGAAGACGAGGTCCTTTTTTTCCTTGAAAGCTCTGGCGGAATTTTCCGTAGCGGAAAGCTTCGTCAAACTGTGCATTGTTTATAGTGAGTACAGATATGACATGTTACCAGCAAGCGTTTTTACGAGATGGTGCAAAGATTGATACTGGTACTGCATTTTAACTTCGCCAAAGGGGTTATGTTTTCGTGCGGTTTGTCTGTCTGTTATTCTGTTTCTTTGTCTGTCTGTCATCAAGATAACTCAAAATGTTATGGACGGATTTCGATGAAATTTACAGGGATTGTTAAGTATGTTAGAAGAAACAGATGATTAACTTTTGGTGAAGATCCGTTCAACCGTTTGTTTGTCTCCCTGATATTTGTCAATACCATAAGTCAAAAAGTTACGGACGGATTTTCATGGAATTTACATGCGTTTTAGGTTTATTACGAAGAGTAAATAACCAAATATTTGTGATGATCTGTTTGTTCGTTGGTGTACGTGTTTTTTGTTGCTGTGTTCGATTTTGGGCTTGTTAGCGCAATAATTCAAAGAGTTCTCACTGGACCTTTATGAAATATACAGGAGTTGTTAGTAATGTTAAAAACATTAATTATTAAATTTTGGTGCAGATCGGTTGGTGCGTTTGTATGTTTGACTTATTATGTTTGTTAGCAGCATAGGGCTAACTCGAAAAGTTATGAGCAGATCTTCAAGAAAATTGCAGAAAGTGTTAATACTCTCAAGAGGAACAAATGATTAGGTTTTGGAGTTGATACAAAGGAAATCATGGTTCCACAGTAAATTTGAATTTTTCGTTACCGTTGCCTTGTTTGGCGGAGGTATGCGCTCTCAGAGTGCTCTAGTTTTTTTTTTTACTAGATTTACCAGCGAAAGATAGCCAACCTAACTCGAGTTGTTACCGTAGGCAAGAAGTGCAGCGGATGGGTGCTTCGAACTTTCTCTTCACGAGAGGCAGACACAATGCTCACCTTACGGAAACAACTGATACTGCCAAGGATTGAATACTGTTCACTTGTTTGGATGCCAAGCAAACGGAATGACTTAGAGCGCCTCGAGGCTATCCAGAGATCGTTCACTGCCAAAATCCGAGGGATGAAAGATTTAAACTATCACGAAAGACTGGTGCAACTTCAAATGTGCTCAGTTCAAAGGAGTTTCGAGCGCTGTACGATCATATATGTTTTTTTGGAGAATTCTTAAAGGAATTACTATCAACGTCAATGGGCGAATCCAGGCCAGACACTCAAACCGTATTGGTCGCATTTGTGATTTGCGAATACCGATCGAAACTGGTGGTGATGCGATAGCCACAAAGTATTCTAACAGTTTCGTGGTCCGAGGGGCGAGATTCTTCAACAAAAATGCCTCGTCACATGTGAAATGTCACCGGTACAAAGACTGCGAAATTTAAAAACTTACTGGACGCATGCTTACTGAAAGTGCCAGATAAACCTGCTGTAAGCGGCTACGTGAACTGTGGGGATAACTCGCTGTTAGCCACCCCGCTGGTCACGGAC
>LQNS02000227.1:2613450-2625448 GCA_001587735.2 Parhyale hawaiensis
CCATATGGTGGCAAAACAAGTATTATTTAGAACTACGCAGGTATATCGATCCAAAGATATGATGTTGCGGGTCTGCCCATGGCCTAATGCACATCACCCTGCTAATGGAATTGGAATTGGAATTGGAAGGGTGGGGGTGGTTGGGGTGGCAGATGATCTCATCGGCCGGCATCCATAGAGCAGAACACTTGCTGCGGGGTGCAACTAGAGTGTACGCCACACCTGCGCTGTATTGTCGTTTTTTTGGGTAGATAAAGCGGCATTTTACTCTTCTGACACTGTAATATCTAGGGTGTTATCTCCGATAAGATGATAGCTGCCTTTGCTGACGTTACGGCCGATGTGAATAACAAACAAAAATATACCTATTTGTTCATGTTGTTATTTTATCAAAATTATGTTATAGATATTTTTATCACTCACTCTCTATTAGACAACTAGATTCGCTTACAAATACTGGGAAAATATATTTGCTGCCACAGACGTATAGGTGTACTGTGTGGTAATTTTGCCGTATTACAATATATTTTCTAGTACTGTATTCCTGAAAACGTATGGATTATAGTGACCACTATCCGACATGTTAAATATAGTGAATGCATCCAATAGTACACATGAAAAGTAATGTTCCATCTCTCTTAAAAGCTCTGTGATGAGCTACTACGGGTCCTACATTGCACCTTTTTCCGCGCGAACGAAGTTCATTTAAAGCTTCTTATGGTAATCAAAATATCGTTATGTAATTACATGTTTGTAACTTACAACATAGTGCGCGTACACCCAATTGCAGTGACTCTATGGACACAGGGTGGTGCCGGCACCAGCTGCACCGCTAGCTGGTGACATATACATTGCAACGTCACGTGACATCTGTCGCTAGCCTTCGCGATCCAGTAAATCAATCTACGACATTGTTTTTGCTTCAAAGTGAATGTGTACCTGCTTGTAAGACATATTATGAGGAAGAAGGGGGACAATGTAAGCATTGTAGGCCGCTCTGCACAGCTTGCACTGTAGCGTCTGCAGCAGCCAGACAGTCGTACAGACATACGAACGCACACAAGACCTGTCTCTCGGTCCGTCCTCTAGACATTCCGGCAGCACTCGCTGTGAAACGTGCGAATTGCAACTTCCTCCGAGACTCTCTATTCCACGGTACGAATGTCCTAACCTATCGTGCACAGTTAACCCTAAAAAACGTGCTGACATTTATTTCAAGTAATTTCTTGAAGTAAAACTAATATAGTTTGCAGCGACAAAAACAGTTGCTACCAGCAGTGCAATGTAAAATCATAAAATGATTCATTACAGTGTGCGACTTTTGGGTAGTAAGCCAAGACAAAAGTAATGTTTGTCTCTTATCCTAGCTACGTGCAGCGTAGAAGAAACGCTGCTCATCTACGAATCATTTAAATAACTAATTAACAACATTATACCCAAGTTGCTTACTCCTGGTCCTCACTTAGCTTCTGTTAACCATTTCTCTTGCTGTATGTCATAGGAGCTGATGTGCAACGTCCTGAAATGGTGTTATTCTTAAGAGAAAGGCAAGATTAAATAATAGAGATTAATAGGTTAACTTTCGTACGAAAAATACGAGGTAAAGATACACAGGGAATAAGAACGCCAGCAATGTTCTATGCCCTGATGAAAATGACTTCACCTATGGTAGGGCTTTCGAAATTCGAAGGATTAACATGGTAGTCAGAAAACGTTCGTTTTTTTTAAACAATGAGCGCTTTTGTTCTTTTGACGTAGACTTCAAAGAGACATAAGTATATATATGAGTATCTTATTTGGCGAAATAGCTGACATCCAACTTGATCCAAGTTCTTATTTCTTGAAGGTTTATTTACAAAGCTTCGACTGGATTTTAAGTTTATTTTGCCCGAGCTTTCGACAATCTCAACGAAATTCGGTTTCAGCGCAAAAAAAAAAAACATGAAAGCGACTTTCGTTGAGATTGTCGAAAGCTCATCCAAAATAAACTTAAAATCCAATCGAAGCTTTGTAGACCTTCACTATATAGGTATATTTAAATAGTTCTTTTTCGTCATTTTAGAGAGCTGAGTGATCTATATAGAAGCTTCAGCTACAGTTCGTTTCTTACATCTCGCTCGCAGTCAGAGAGTGGACCATGAAGAAGTGTCAATAGAAATTTGTTGCCGTCATTTCTGAGGGCCAGGTATGCTACCCTAAACTAGCTCGGCTATAATTGTACAACAGCATGTGGGACAGTCAAGTCTCTGTTCGGGTAGTTACCAAGTAAATTTGATCATTTTTCTTCGGAGAACTGTACTGGTACTCGAATGACGACTACGGCACTCGCACAGTACGGGGAGGTAATCCCTCAGGGTAGTTGCGGTGGCTTCACTTTTACATGCCACAGGCGTGTTCACGAAAAATCAAACGACGTAGGTACCGATGAAATCGGTATACGCTTGTGTAAATATAATAATAGTTTGGATTAATCATCATGTCCCAAAACGTGGAGGGTTTTACCCCGAGTTACGATGAACACAGCAAGTTCGTCAAAATTAGTATATGATAGAGTCTTCGCGTATATCCACAGTCCATAGAAAACACGATCTACGCAATATCAGAACAGTTTGACAGGCACTGAGTACCGCTCCCCGTCCAGGTTTTGCTGAGACACGCAAGTTAGACCCCACACTGTCGCCTATGCAACCTCGCCCTTACAGTGCGGCAAAACTGCAATTCTACCTCTCCGACACTTCCAGTCTAGTTGGTTCGACAGCCAAATGAACTGTACCATCACCGCACACGAATAGATTCTAAGATTCATTTATATCGTACCGACGTTCCAGCTTCCATAGTCCAACGCCAAGTCAAGACTGAACAACCCCGACTGACTGTTCCAAAGCAATCCAACTTCCAAGCTTTCAACTTCCAAGTTGTAAGTGTACAACCGCAGCCAAGTTGAGCCAACCGCAAGAACCGCTAGTCCGCTACTACTCCGCTTACTCCGCTACAGCCTTCAGTGCTTCAGCAGACTCGAAAGGTGTAGGGGTGCTGTTGTGTAGAGCTGTTGATAAGTCCTGACAATACTCTCCTACATTTATTGTGAATATACCTATATTTTATAATTGTAAGGGGATTATTAAAAATAGAACTGTGCATTCATAAAGTGTTGCAAACCTACGAGGTAGTCTTCATGCCTACGTAACTGAATAGGAATTGACATACCAGACCACCTACTACATATTTCGGCAGGTAGGTGCCACCGTAACATATGTATGCTTACTTTATCGATAAATACGTTTTGCAACAGTATTAACTTACCTACTGATGATATTCCAGTGAACTGCGATAGGATATGGAGCAGTACGTACCTGTAATGGAAAAAACGGAAACTCATTTCTTCCATAATTGTGCCATTGTGTTTTAGCGTGCAGCACCCTGACCCTGAGGCCTTAGTTATTTTCAATGTTAGTTCATTCTGACGTGACGTCAGCAGTGTTTTGTTATTTGTGGTGCCATGTTAACAACTTTCGACCATGTTTGTGTCGAAATAGGAACTAGGAGAAGACTGCATAGTTACCCGCAGGTGCTTCGACCTTGTTCTCCTCGAGATTGATACGGCGTCATCATTTACTTACGTTTATAATTTTAAGCCCTAACTTAGGTATGTAGAATAAAAATTATAAGGGTAACTTTTTTATCGACGGTATCAACGCCTTGCTTATTTTACTGTGCTTTAAGTTGTGTGGTCTCGACTCACCACGTAAATCGCAGATCACTTCTAATAAATTAAAGGCCTGCTTACATGCACGTTAGTATTTTCAACGCTTTCCTCATTCGATCGTCAATGTTTTGTAGCATTGCTGTCAACACAACTTTGTGTACGCTACAAAAAGTTATTAAAGTGTTAAGCGTCAAATTATTTTCCTTGGCAAGTGCTACTAGACAAGTTGCGGATAGGCTATTTCATTCAATTTTAAGAAAAGTTAAACTCAGAAAACGATATAATTATCTTTTCTGTTGTTTCTATTGCACAGTAGCACATTCCGACGAATGGGTAAGTGAGCACGTCGTAGAAACTACCGTGTAGACTGGCCATAACATACAGCGCTGTGTAATATAAGTGAGAGGAGTTAGAATAAAAAAGACATCTCGTTTAGGCTGTATTCATGCAGAGTGTAAAGGTTTTGTCCGATCTTTTTTTTGTTTGACTCCCAGACGCTATCTAACATGTATAGGCCTCTTCGCGCCCTCATCTTGAGGGTAAATTTCGGATTGGACTTGGCGGTTCTTGCACTCTTCAGTTCTGCCACCGGCTCCAGGTAGATTTTGTTCAGGTTCTGGTTTGAAGTTTTATATTTTTTACGAGGTCTAGATTTTGTCCAACGTGTGCATTGCTGAACTCACCGAAATTCCATTTGGAAAACCGTGGATTTTGTGTTATCTTTTGCTGTAGACTTTGTCTCGACTATGTCACACGCAGAGCTTGTCGTGTGGAGTTTTGCTTCGTCGCTTTTGCTCTTGAGTCGAACCGCTGCGCGCACACATGGTGCAGACTTTGCACTTTTAGATTTGGAGTCTCTGTTGTCGTTATTATCTCTCCCAATTTGCCACTTCTGGCAGATATTTACGTCTAAAACAGGTCAGAAAACAGCACCTGTGAGTCGAGTCGCGGTGAAAAATGAGATGGCACGCATGGCGGCAGCGTTAGGGTTGGTAGGTGTAAGGATAGTACTCATGCAGTTGGTGTGTATGGAGGTCGTCTCGTCTCTCCCATTCCTCCCTCGCCGCATGCGCGATTTCGAGTTTGTTGTCTCCCGCTGCCAAGCCTCGGTAAAATTTACCAAGTTGGGAGCGAATGCCAAGTCAGGATAGGTAAATAGGTACAACGCATTTTGGTTCTTATAGGCGTAAAGATATTCTCATTTTCTCCTGCCATGTGTGCACGGATATAATAATTTGGGGAGTGGACAAGGTGCGGTATGGGCACACTTTCATGTGCTGGAACTGTTTATAGGCAGTGCAACTTCGCCTCTAATATCAATAACGCTTTCTTACTGTTAATAAGCTGTTATGGCAAGTGCCGCCAATAAGATATTGCATAACTAGTACTTGCGACATTAGTATTCGCTAGTGTGTTTTTCTTACCTCGCCATCTTATACCTGTCTTATCATCTCAACCTTTGAAGTTAGTTTTGTACTAGAGAGAAGTGATGTCTGTGTGCTGTCAGCAGAAGCTCTGCATTCATTGGTGCAGCTGACGAGTTTTGGCGAGAGAATGAGAAGATGTATTCAGTCACCACCTCTGGGTGTGACAATCACAGAACGACAGATGGATGGACACAGAGATTCTTTATCGTATGCGGTGTATTGCAGGTCGCCTCTAAAAGACTCTTAAGACTCGCGCATTCGATTGGACCACAGAATTAGGCCTTTGAAGCAGGACTTGTCCGAATCTTGAGACACTAGCTTTGGATTTGTCGTACTGTAACGTGTTCCCAGTGTTAGAAGCCACGCCATTACGTTGAGCCTGCGCAAAACTTCATTTTTTTTAGAAAGATTGAGTTTCTGGAAGTTTCAAGAGTAACCGATTAAGAATAAAAAAAATTGCCTGAAACTCAGTTCACCGGGCTGAAGCCAGCGCCCCTGCTTAAAATTTAGAACAAGTCAAGCCTCGCTGTCTTAATTTTGGCGCACGATTAACCGTGCCCTGTGTTTAGTAGGTAAGTAAATAAGTTTTGCGATCTTGGTGGTAAAGTAGCGTGGTCTTGACGCATAGTCACGCGAGAGTGACATTATTTTGATACTGACATTCTATATTTGTCGAGATCTATACAGCAACTTCCCGTAACCGTCCCAAAGGTAGCTCTCGTATTAATTTACTGCCCTTCAATGTAGCTGCTGTTTTATGCACTTACCGACGCTCATCGAAATCGGTGACAGTGAATTTGTACTAGAAGTCATTATAATTATATAACATACGGTAATTGAATGTAACCGCGCTTAATAATTCCCAAGCTCTCAGTTCAGAAAACTACCGGATAATCAATGCTGCTCCGAAGATATATGAGAAGTAAATAAACTCTACCTTCTGGGGTGTGTATACTCTCCAGACATTCCTCAGAAGAACATGCGGGCACACACAGTATACTGACATTGCTGCTGTAGAGTGTCTTGTACGCTGATTGATAACATCCTGTGTGTACCTATGTGCTACATAAAGACGGAATGCTCCTTTACAGATGCCACGGATGTAACAAATCACTTTTTTTGTGCCTGTAAATACTGAAGTTCTATATGAGATGTAACGGTGTTTTTGTAGTGCCGGACGTATGGTAGTTTCGCAAAATTTCAATTGTCGAATTCTGTGTTGATAATAGGTAACGTTTTTTATATTTATCATTTATGCTTATCGACCGTGTTGTCTATTAGTTTCCACTTCCGACAGGATGCTAGCTAGAGTGCTGCATTCGCACGCTGAAGGTTGTGCGTTCACCTTCCGCCAGGCTGGTGAATTCATGCAATATTTGAATTGCAGCGTCAGCATATCGGGCATTCACACTCCAGTGCGAGGACACTGACCTAACCCAGAGCAGGGGTCGCAGCTGCCACATGAGCGTTCCGTCTCAGACGCCACAGCTTTGATAATCTGTGATCAACTGCAGAACGAACCAGTGCATGGCGGAGTTGACAGTGTCCCAGTTGGGGTGTGCAGTCCGGTTGAAATATTACCTTCACCAGTCTATAGGTATGACACCGACCGGCAACCAGTAAAGGTTGTCGCGTGAACGGAATCGAAGCCCTGGGAATTATCGAATGTCTTCTACTGATATTTTGTACGTCCGCCACTTGCAAAATATTTATAGTTTCGATACCTACTTACTGTTAGCGCAGAGTTTCTCAACTTTTTGTCATCCCATGCACTCCTTTCACTACCTATATTGGTATAAGTATCAGAACGTCATTTGCCTTTTCATGATTAACTTTCACAAAAGGCGCTAGGTTACGATAGGTTCTGTTCATCAAGAATAGGAGCCTGATCTAGCTAAGGGAGTAGCTACATGAATATTGTACCTAACTCTCGGATAGGCCAAGGACGTACGATACCAGTATCTTTTTTCAACAGATGACTTTTTGATACGAGTACGACTGTGGTTGAAACTTTGAAAGAGTAGTTGCGTTCTATATGATATTCCTTCATTTTACAATGTTCTAACAGTCAGTTGCTTATTAATTTCATCTATATAGGTCGCAGAACGTTGTCCTCATTGATGTTTCTAGGGAACTCCAGAAGGAATAGACGGTGCCAATGTGTCTTGGTCTTAAGGCCCTGTCACACGACGACGATTTAGCCGGCGTATGCCTGACGTGAAACTTCGGATGACATACGTTGAACTCTCGACGTATTTTCCATTCTGGGGCGTGTAAGTAGCGCGATCATAACGAGTTGAACGTATTAGTAACGTACACAGAGCTATTGTATAAATTAAAGACAACTTGCATGTATCGTATTTGGGCGTGTTGCCGGCGTTTACAACGTAGGGTAAACCTATGGCCGACGCGTCTGGCGTATGAATAACGCAGCTCAGCGATTGGCCTACGGACACGTGACGTACTTAATAAAACCACTTATTATGCGCGACAATTCAAAGTTGTATCTGTCTTGTTATGGTTGTAGGAGCATCAGCATCAAACATTTCTTAATCGTGCCTCCAAAAGTTTGCGAGGAACGGCTCGGAACTCCAGGTTTTTGGTATTTTTCACATCTCAGTAAACCTATTCTGACTCCCTGAAAAAGATTGTGATGATGACTCAACTCTATTTGCCTTTTTGTGGGTGGACAGACCAACCAACGCAATATTGCTTGAGGGTGAATTTCATATGACAATTGCTATTGCCAGATATACAGCTATTAGCCGTTTTTTCAAGTTTTCCAAAATCCAAAGGTCAATATGTCTTGGGTACGCTTGATATTTATCTCGACGTAGGTATATCTCAACTTGAGTGGGATTTACCCATAACGACTGAAATGGCGTCAACGATCGCATAACTTATTTCTTACGTAGCCTTTACACGGAACGTGTGTAGCATACGTTGACATACGTCAACAAATTTTGAACATATTGAAAATTTAGAACGAGGTCGACGTACTGCAACGTATGTCGGAGTGTTCCAGCGCGCTCTTAGCGTTAAAAAACATACCCATGACGTATTCAACATACACCGGCGTATTTGCCAACGTCCGACATACGCTGGCGAAATCGTCGTAGTGTGACAGGGCCTTTAGAAAGATTTTTGTCATAAATCTTAGTCTGTGCAGTTCGCAGTGAATGGCTTGGTACAGTTATAGATAGCTGTTCAGGTAAACGTTCATTCATGAGTCCTGCAGGAAACACTTCCTGAAATTTATATACTCTATTTACACAGTTTCCGGAGAGACCTTTCCGTTTGCTCCGGCAGGCCGGATTGAAAGAAAAGTCGGATTCCAATCAGTGTGGCGCTGATGCCGTTAGTGTGAGGTGTGGTGTGCGTCGGTATCTGGCTCGCACATTCATCGAATAGTTTCCTTTGCTGAAGCTTTCATCATGATCGGTGATTATCCTTAAACCAAGAAGGTTATTTTCTACTAGGAATATGCTTATGCGTCGCTCTATGTTCGGTAGATACGGGTGTAGTGTAGGAATATATTACAGTGAGCAATTAAACGTGTACGTGTCTGCGAAGTCGCAGTGTGCGGTCATGTCTACGCAGACTGCCGACCGCACCCTCTCAACTTGTCACATAAACAAACGTTTTCGAAAACGTGCTACGATCTTGTGCGATGTCGCAAACCCGCTACGTGCAGTACGAATGTACCCATTTTCGACACAGGGGAGCTGCAGACCTAGTGGGAGCCTAGGAGTTCCTTTTATTCTCTATAGAAGTATGTGACCGATGTGGTTTGTTACTGGAAGAGAATGGCTATCTTTGTCCATGGAAAACGCCGGTGGTCTCTCGTTCAACAACCACGATTCGTCCCGGATATCATTCGTAATCCCTACACTGGTTACTTTTAAGCGAAATAATCTGTCTCGTACAACGAGTCATTTTTCTCTTGTATTTACGAAGCTTCTTACGCGAAACTTAATGCCCTTGAGGGCTCTTTAGGGCGCCATTTCTCCCTTTGCTCGTGCTCCAGTTTTTACTGATTTTTTACTGAATGGATTTTTGCTCGTCTTCTAATGGAGTTCTTGGAAGCTAATAGGCCCATGTAAAATAGCTGAGACTTTTACATTAGGTACGCTCTTCCTGAAATCGCTGCCGTTCTTCAATCGAAATTTGATATTTTTTCATCCATCGAAAATGAAAAACACTGTAAGATCACAGAAACAGTCTTTCCTCTATGGTAACGTAATATTAAAGTAAAAGTCTGTATATAATACACAAAATCAAACAATTGCGCAGTCACATGATCCAACCATTTGACCGGGAGGTGTTGACCGTTTTCGTCACAGACGAAAGAAAACACAGACGTTCAACTCTGCAGATGCAGAAAGTATCGGTGACTATTAAGAAAGATAAGGCTATGAATTTTCTATCCAAAGCTACATTACTGATTAGGGTTGGGATCGTACATTTTGTTCTGGCAATGACATCGCTACTAGCCTAGGTAAACATTTTACATACCTACCTACGGCATATGGCGCGCAGTTATGAATAGGCTAGCCTACCAATAACTACTGATTTAATGCTAAATTTAACGCTTGCAGTAGCCTATTTTTAAAACTAAGCATTTCGGACGGCTATAAATCGTGTTAAGCGCATCAATACCAATCTATTAGATTAATGCTGTAGGTACAATGTTTAGCATCGAGTGGTAGATAATAGTAAAAATATACCCCAAATTTTATTTCAATCATGTCTGACTATCTTGACTCGTAGGGTCGATTGGGGCAAATCGTGCGCATTTTTTTTCAATTGGTTGTCACACTCTTACTATCGATCTTTGAGAAACGGCTATTTTACTGTAAGGGCAGTGTTACATGNGGGGCTTTCTTTCTGTATTTTTGTCATTCCTCTCTGACACTTCGTTTACGGGGGGAGGGGGGTGCGCACGATTTGCCCCGGGTTTCCGACGCGCACGATTTGCCCCAGTCGACCCTATGTACTGTTCCGCAATTTTCAAGCGAATTCGGCTAATGCAGTAACTCAATAATTTCCATCGAAAAAGTTAGTGATTTCATGACTGTTACTACTTTTGTGTAGGCCTAATTGGCGCTCAAAGATTGAATTTTGCACTGCGCGTAAGTGATGGATGTCACGTTGTTGAAATGGACGAGAGAGTGGGCTTTCAGCTCCAAACGGCAACTCGCATGTATTTTATTACCACGAGACGTAGGTAGGTAAATGCGATTATTGTTGTTTTGTAACTAGCAGGACATTATACCGTTGAGCGACAGACACGCAACTTTCCGTACATGGGTGAAAGTGGTAGCTAGTTACAGGAAATATGTGCTGAACTGCAGGTAGCACCTACCTACCGGAGATGATGAGAGCACGTCCTGGCCGAGTGACGGCCTTCTGGTCACAGTTTGCCGCATACGTAAAGTTTCCTCAGTTCTGACTGCGGATACTTGCGACATAATTATTCATGGCTACATAAAGGCTTGTGCAGACAAACGACGTCTTCACCGATTACGGCGGGAGAAAATTGCCGGATCGTCAAGCTTGGCACGATATTGTATCTAATGCACACGTAGCGGGAAAAAGGTTCTTGCAGTTGCAATGCCTTGACATACCGTTAATAGAAGTTGCATGTAATATTTTATTGCTTGTTTACACACCGGTTGTTAATTCTCTGTGCGTAGGTAGTAGGCTATCGGTAGCTACTCAGCGACCTGTAGTTTTGTAAACAAACTTTGACTTATAGCTACATTTTATACTGGCTATCATCGTTGGAACCTGGAGACAAATTCATTTTATATTTTTCACTCTACAGTTCCACTGCCACCATTTAAGGTTAATGTAAAGTTTTAAGCAAAGAGGCGGCTTTACTAACCGTAACAGTGAGTTGAGTAGCTGGTCTGCAAGTTGCTTTGAATTGCTTGGAAGCTACCAAGAAGATTGGCCTATACCCATCTCACTAAATTATCTCGTCAGGCAACTCTTTCACCGAGTCTGACAGAACACTTATTGGCGAAATGCCACTCTCTATAATTTTTGCTTCCCATCTGCATTTGCTTTATGAAATCTTTTACTGTACATCGCTACGAGTACATTAAACTAATCAACGCATACGTTTTCTGAGAACAAGGTTCGTTTACTGAAATTCGCCAGCAACGCACGCATGCTGCAGACTTAATAGAAAACAGGTTTGCTGAATTTCAAATATTGCATGCTGAATTGATACAATCATAGCTTGGAGCGATAGTTTTCAAGCCCCAAGGGCTTCCTTGATATAGTGCATTTGGTGTAAATCCCCAAAATATTCAAAGAATATAAAATAGGATCACATGACAGGAACTCATTGGCATTACTCGAGCTCTTATAGCTAGTTGTTGGGTGTTCGAATTTATTGTATAGCTGTACACATGCATTGTACTACACACTAGGCGATATACTCATGCTAGACTAGTCATATGAACGCGTTTCGTCGTCTGAGCGTCCGAATGCGTTCATTTGTTCATTTAAACTAGCTCGTAGCTACTTCCTAAGAACTTTTATTAGCAGAATCAGTTCTACATTCCCAACCTTAAAAATAAAAAGCATCATTTGATATACAAAGGTCGTTCCAAAATGATTCCTCTTATTTTTTCAACTCGAAAAGCTGAAGAGCTGCGAAGGCCGGGAAGTGGCACCGTAAAAACGAGCGACCGTTTGTGCTCCAGTTTTTTTTTCTATGTAGTTTACACCGTTCTCACTGTCACCCAACAACGTGACTTAGGAATCACTATTACCAACAAACTACAACACAGTCAGCAAGTCGACAAGAGTGTGAAAATGGCGAGCAGAGTACTCGGATTCATCACCAGAAACT
>LQNS02000227.1:2633174-2646973 GCA_001587735.2 Parhyale hawaiensis
AAATCATTGACAATTTAAAACGCGCTCTAGTCGGCGCACGAGCCTGTGGTTAAACACAGGAATAGTTCGGCGCGATATAGGCAGTGTGCCACTGAAGCGCTAGTAAAAACTTCTACTACTACTAGGTACTGTGAGGTTACTCATTCACCATCACACCTCAAAGGAAACACTGCGCAGATTTTATAACTCTGCTCATAATTATGTACCTACTTCAGAAAATATGTTACTCTGTCAGGTACGGTACCCCGACAGTTTAAATTAAAAATAAAAATCTTGAAGTATATGCTCTAACTGTTAGTGTTGGAATACTCTGATTCTTCTCAGTTGTCTCCTCGCCTTACAGTGCCATTCCATACTAACCAGATTCAGTTCTTGGATAACACCGTGCAGTATATTGTGTAGTGTAGTTAAGCGCCGCGGTAGCTCTCTAGCTGTCGTGTTACACCTTACTTACTTGTGTTCGCTGTGATGTGTGTTATTCCTTCTTCTTTGTTATCACCTGCGAGTGTTTTGCATGTTATTGTTACAGTGTATCCCCCTACGCTACTGGAAGGCGGTCAGAAGCAGTGTGAAAAGATCATAATATGTTCTTGCTGTTTCATCTCTTGTGTTGATGTCGCCCAGAACCTTGTGACTTGCATTTATCCTCCAACTGCTTTATCGTGTCCACTTTGCTTCCTTCTGTTTTCCTACTCATGATGCTTTGTTCTTTCCATCCTCTTCTTTCCCGACTACGACTAGCTGTACCTTCGCGTTTTAATCCAGCGTTGAATCACCCTCGTGCGCCGATTCCATGTTCCTTTTTCGTCCTTTTTAAATTAGCGTTGCAGTGGCCATAGCGTCTTCCAAGCGGACATAAATGCGAGTGTAGGCTATACGGTATAGCCTAACAGCAAGCTTGCCTTTGAAATCCGGGTTAGTGTGCAATACTATACCTACATGTATTCATTCCTTAGCTATAAATTCATCCATTTTTTCATTTGTACTGACATCGGGTTTTGCTATTCTAATACTGCAAGTGAAACCCGTACATGTGAAATCGATCTCGCTCTTTTCCTGCCTTTTATAATTGCACATGAAAAATGATTTGAACTTAGTTATATATTTGTACTTTTATTTTAATATCAACGAAAACCGAACGGATTTTTATGCAAAGATAATACAGTATATCAAATAGGTGATATTAAACGGCAGCACGTTTGTGTCACGAGAGTAAGAATTATTCGAAAATTTATACCGAACTAAATTTTTACCTTGGACTGAATTGCATTAATTTGTCTTTCTGGAGTTACGTGCTGCTCGCCGCACAAGCATCAGGGTCAGTATCACCAGTGTCTGAACTAAATGTTACTTTTGGCGTTAGCTACTATCAGTGCGGTATTTGTAACCTTCACAAATGTGTAGAGTAGGCACTAAAAGTTAACTTATGTTGTAGCCTACGTAGCGTTCTTCATCGTCAGTCGAGGGTCTGTGAGGCTCTACTGAACTTAGCATGTGTCACATGGAGATGCCGAACTTTAAAAGTGGATTTACCCTGGCGTTCTTCTATTGCTTCCTTCACAAACTTTGCAACGACGTACCGTACCGCCTGAAACCTATACGACTTTTTGTTCTATTGGTAGCATTCCTGTTTTCTCTAATAGCGTTCCTGTTTTCCCTGGTAGCGTTCCTGTTTTCTCTAATAGCGTTCCTGTTTTCCCTGGTAGCATTCCTGTTCTCTCTAATAACGTTCCTGTTTTCTCTGATAGCGTTCCTCTTTTCCCTGGTAGCGTTCCTGTGTTTACTGGTAGTGTTGCTGTTTATGTAGCTTTTGTTTTCTGCAATCATTGTAATTTGCTCCCATTGTTTTCATGTGTGAAATGTTATTTATGTACCACTGGTAAGCACTCTCATCCTACGTACAGTTCTCAGCACCATTAGATGCAGTCAAGTCTTTCATGCTGAACACGTCTAGCGTGTCCCCTGCTGGGTTATGACACTGCTAGTACCTACCTGAGTAAAAGGAAGCTGGTGCTTCCTATCATCTCTTTTTAATCTTTGAATAGCTTTCTTTTGGTGCCAACAGTAGGTATCTGGCCGATGCCTAGTCTGGATGATTGTTTCGTCCTAAACACGCCATTCCTCCACCCGACCTGTACCATGCTGTTATACTTCGCTGGCAAGGATTTATTCCTGTTCCGATTACCATTAGATAAAGAATCTGTGTAGCAAACTAACATGGCTCATTATGAATGAGGATATAGGCTGCTGGTGCAGGATCTGCCCATTGTGTTACTCTGCCAATTTTCACACATAAATGCCTGAGCTTGTAGCTACTTGATATACTTATTGCTTCAGTTGTTTCGTAGACTAAAGTGTTTTTGTATTCGTCCTGCTTGTGTTGTTTTCGATAATTTGTGAGTTGTTCCTCAAACGGTGACCAATCTTTTGTGTTAGCTACTTGCGTAGTGTTAGTGGCAATGCTGATATGAACTGCATCTTCACTGTTTGCTATTGGTATTTTCCCCTTCATATGCCTGTTTTCTGTTCCATTTAAATATTGCACTTTAAACGTGTTGCAGAAAACTAGTTTCTAGAAATTTCTTCTTCAGGTTTCGACGTTAATGCGTGACTATTTGCATTTATCTTACAGACGGATACTTTTATATTATTATTGTTGTTCACCATAGTGAGATCTTTTGTGATAGAATTAGTTTTTAAATAATTTTGTGCATTTGGACAGTCTTGCGCAGCTAAAGCCCCGGCCTATGTAGGTATGCATTGAAACTTTAGGGAAGCTCGAAGATATGCCAGACCCTGGGCGGTTATTTCATTTTTAAACTACCGCAACAACTACGGTTTCAATTTGCCATTGCACGTCCTTGTTTGTATCACCTCTGCTCCTCCTCATACGAAATTATTTAAATGTCACACTTTGTCTCTTCATTCATCCATTATAGCTAAGTATTTTCCTCATTGTTCTATACCATAATTACCTGTTCAATTTCATTGCAAACGGCCGCCTTCTCTTCTTTGATACTGTCTTGTGAATAATAACTAGAGCCCGGATTTCTATGCCCTTAAAAATAGGCGAAATAGCCATAAAAGTCTAGGCAAAATAGCCCCATAAAATATGCTCTTATATGCTCTCATACCCTCCTTTCTATGCTTTTTATGCTCTTATTAATAGAGAAGTTAATCCTCTGTGTAACTGTTTTCTATTATAGTTACACAAAAAACCATGTAAAAAAGTTTTATGGTGGTCTAGGTTATTTTGTATTTTAAACTGGTAGCTAATGAAACAACTTTCATCCTAAAAATCATTTTTAATATACCTATTTATCAAGGCAACAACAGAGAACATATAGGTATTACAATTTCTACAACTACAGATTAACGCAGGAATAGATAACTAGATAACAATGAAATCGGGAAAAACTTCGTTAAGGATGAATTCTGGAAACGTATCAATAACAAATAATACAGAAAATATATTAATTATCTACCTGTACGTATGTACAGGCATACTTGATGTCTGCAGCTCAAGCACTTGTACCAGAATGACATGCTAGATTGGAATACAAAAGAAAACGGTTCACAAAAAATGATTTCATGTCACAGAAAATGGAGACAGGGTATACTTGAAAGATTTATGTTTTCCACAAAGTAAACACTAATGTTTAATATCTGTGTAATTCATTATCGTAGATATAAATATATTTAAAAATGGGATGTTATTGCTATGTATTTCAAGGCAATTGTCACAACTTCTATGCTTCAATAGGCGTGTATATGCTTTATGTGCAAAATAGTCAAATGCCTATAAAGCATATTTTTTCTATGCTCTTATAGGCGTTATAGCTTCTATGGTGTTAGGGCATATAAATCCGGGCTCTAATAATAACATAGGTACCTAAGTTTTCGCTCGGTTTATTTTCTCATAAAATAGCGACCTACAGTAGTCAAGAACTGCTCTTGTTCTGATTGGAACGATTGGGTGCCGTCGTTTGGAAATTGGTTGCCCACTCTTGGCTACGAGCGATTGTCTGTTTCCTAGTCTGACTATGTAGGTAGTCAGGGCAGTGTTTATTCTTGCCGTTAAATTAAGATTTATTATGCCATCCAGTATCGTGCAACCCGTGTATACTGTAGGTTGGTGTCTTGAACTTTGTTTTTTCTTGAACTTTATTCCTTTTTCCTACTTACTATTTTGGCAGTCTATTAGTAGGTACTATTTTTCGTCAATATCTTTTTGAACTTCCCGCTTTCATTGAAACATAATATCTATATACATGTCCTAGCCTTTCTTGCTTGTATTTCTATCATCTTTGATTTGGCTTGCAAAATTAGCTATACCCTCGAAGATGTTGAAACTTTCTCAATGTGAACACTGACGAATACGTCAGCTTTTTCTGTCATTGTTCCAGTAGTTTTTTTAATTGTTTCGTTGTTCCCTCCTCTTACCTGTTCCCAGTATCAGTTATCTTTCGAAAAACGCTATTAATACGACTGATCGCTGTATATCTACCGTCATGCTTCATGTAATTGGCATCGTTGATGCTTAGTTATGTCTTTTCTTTGCGTAACTTGTTGCTCAAGAAACAGCCATTCCTGTCGAGCTTGATGCATCTAGAATCATTGATGTCTACTCGTAAGTGTTTGTTTCGTGCACCGACGGTACCTATTTCTAGAATGGTATTTATCTATCCAGCCTGATCTATTGAAATGCATTGGATGTCACTAACCTGCCTGAATGTCTTTATGCCGCCGCTGATGTAGTGTCCCTCGTGGATGTGGCGGAGGTACGAGAAGGCTGGAAGACCGATACCTTCAACAAAGTTTCTGACCATATCGAGAAGGCCAAGAAGTCAGGTAAGTTCTGTGCTCTCTTTCTAACTTTACGCTTCTAACTACCGACAGTGTCCTCAGACACCAGTATCTTGGTGAAATTGAGAGCAACTCTGCGTTTCTTTTAATGAAAACTCCAATGACATTCTTCGTAGCCAGTCAAAAATTTTATGTTTTGGGAGTACAGAAGAAAAGAGATTGTGATTTATGACTGCTAAGAAATATGTTACAGTAGTTGAAAATGTAAAAGGAACGTGTCATTTCCAAGTTTTACTACGTACTGGCTTGAAATTGAGTCAAGCTTAATACTAGCTGAGTTAAGACCAGAACCGGAGATCTCTAAGTACGGTAAACCATGAAATCTCTACCACTCTATAAGCAAAAGATCTCTTGCGTGTTCTTTTTTCCTGTCGTGCCGCTGTATTGACGTAGTGATATGGTATCGAATGTTACCTGCGGAGGTGAACCAAACTCGAGTCCCGACTGTGCTACTGGTGTCAGTAGGTGCTGATATTCACCTTACGATTGTTGTTCTTATCAAGATCTTGGCTCGTACAACAAAACGGCTCATCGGGCTTCCGCGGTAAATTATGGAAATGAGTAATCCGCTGAGTCGAGCCGTGATTTGAATTGAGTTCCTCTGATAATGTATAGGCCTAGTTACTTCGCTACCGTAGTATATAGTTACTGGTATTTATTCATGGCGTAGCTATAGCATGACGTCACATTAAAGCTTGTGTTCCCATAATCTACAGCGTGCTACGATACCTACGCTTTTAGCTTGGTTTCTTGAGCCCCCTCCTCTCATACAATACACGGGCTTTTTGTTGTTGTTGAAGTGGTATTTGTAAAGCTTAATCAACCATTACTGCCGAGCTTGAGGCTCGTGTCACCTGCTACTTATTTGATCACCTTCAGGCAGCCGTTACTGCCGAGTCTGGTAACAACTAGTGCAAAGAAGTGTGTATTTTTATCGTCCCCTCAGCGGATCACGCGTGCAGCTGCTCTTGGCGACGAAGAGGTAGCACGTGCCGTTGTTGCCCGCGCTCTGCGACCTGGAGTACCGGCTGTGACTCCGGCTCGCGTTGTGGACCCGGTCTGGTATCCGACATCTCGTCGAGACATTCAAGACCCTGCACCAGGACCGTCAGTACGACATGTAAGTTGTCTGTGTCGGCAGTAACTTGATACTCGGGCCATGTCGCTTTGGGTGCCGCACTCGGCAGTGCAGTCGGTAACTTTGCAATTCATTGCTGGCCACCTTATTTGGTCTTGTAAGTCAACAGGCAGGCGTTCAAGTCAACCGTGAATGATTTGGTTTTTTCCTACTCATACCGAGCTCTTCGTCCCGCGGTGTTGGGTACTTGGGTTACTCGTTGTTTTTGAGTTACTATATGTCCCTTCCATGTTCCTCTTCAACTGCTACATTGTATCTAAGGAGGCTTAAACTAAGGCATTACCTATACCTACCTTGCTGGCAGCGGCTGCACTTATCCGCTTGTACACAATACCGTATATATTCTTTCGTTCAGATATGGAACAACAGTTTTTGCCTGACTGTTCCAACGCCTGAAATAATCCAAACTGATAGGCAGCTCATCGATCTCCATTGTTCTAGTGTGCCACTCTACGGTGCCATAAATGTTTCCACTCTCCACCAGGTGGCTCAAGAGCAAGTTTGAGGCGGCTGACAAGGACAACAACGGCGCCCTCAACATGGACGAGGTGGTCAAGTTACTCGATCAGTTCAACCTTAAGATGGACAAGCGCAACATCCGAGCTTTATTCAACGTACGGATATCTTCTCATTATCCCATTCATTGAAATGAAGACCATAACCTAAGTCTCATGAACACATTCAGTCTTTGTTTGTTTGTTGCAAAATTTGGCTGCTTAATAATTGTTACTTTCACGAGCATCGCACAAAATGGAGTCATAGGGTTTCTGTTGCTAATTAAAACGTTGACCGCAATACCTACCGTATATGGTCTGCATTGTCATAAAATACATTTACTACCGATTTTTATACTCGCAGTCAATGTGTTAATTGAAATAAGGCAGACTCCCAAAATCTCAGGATCGAGAGCCTAGAAAAATGTAAAGGTCATGGGAGATTGCCCAAGATTGTGAAAAAATCCCAAGACTTTGAGAATAATCCCGAAGAGTCGCTTGATTGTTGAGTTGTGCAATACGCCCTTAGTTATACAAAGCTTGATGTGCTTGCTTTTCCCTCCTGCAGAAAGCCAACACCAACAACACGCAGAGAGACGGCCAGCAGGTGCTCGACGCTCAGGAGTTTGTGGCCTTCTACCACTCGCTGCTCAAGATGCCCATGGTTGAGGAACTTTTTTCGAAGTGAGCTACTTGCATTTGGTCAGATATTAGCGAAGCGTTGGAGGCTGGTGACGCAGGCATGTTTCACTAGTTTTTCCTCAGCTATTTTGTGCAATCCGTAAATTCCGCGTGTATACGCTTCGGTGGTGCAAACTGAAAGCATCTTATTCTGACAAAGCTATTCTAAGTTTTTGTTCAACCATCATCACTGTAATCTGTACATTGAATGATGGGAAAATAAGCTATTTTGAATCTGTATATAGCGTATTTGACGGACAAAATGAACCTTTCGTTTACTGGCAATTTAAACTAGTCTCCTGGCGAAAACTCACAGCTTTCTGCGTAGCACAACATCACGCGACAACACTCTGCCTCCTCAGTCCCGAACAGACATTTCTCCCGAGGTGCGAGGTTGGAACACACACCACACCGTTACAAATACGGCCTTGCTTTCGCTTCTCCACAGCGGGCTTATAACCCTCTATTGTCAAGTTATTATTTTCCTCAAGTAGCGTGCCTCAGTGCCCTTTAACCCTCCCCGTGGGTGTCGGGGGGCCGCCGCCCGCCTTGGTGCATTTCAATGATTCGCTCAGCATTAGTAATTGATGCAACTCCGACTCACGGATGTGTCAGACTCTAGCCCTGGTAACCGTTGGCTGGTGCGTGTGTTGCAGGTACGGCGACGCCAAGAGCGGCACAATGAGTGCCGCACAGCTGCGGCAGCTGTGCCGCATGGAGCAGGGGGAGGACATCACCGAGGAGAAGGCCGTGTCACTCATCCAAAGCAGCGAACTCAGCAACGCCAAGAACAAAAATATGCTCACTTTAGACGGTGCGTCGCGCTGCTCCACGTTTCTTTCATTATTATAGTTCACGCGTAGTTATCATGCTCCGTATGTTGTAGACATTAAACTGTCCCACCCAACAACAGATGGGGCTAACGTGAAAACTTTCTAGAAGCGATAGAGGGCAAGCTATGGTAAGAACTCTCTGTGTTGTCAACACCGTAAGTTGTAACGGGAGTGTCATCCAATAAACCAGTGAACTTTGCAACGTCTGGAACAGTGAGTCTCATACATGCTGATTTGGTTCTTGAACTTCAGTTCACTCCATTCCTGCTTACTTTTATTCGTTTGGTATTCGAGTTGTACTTCCGGGTGTTGCTGTTCATGGTACCTACTCATCGCAGTGCAGTTAGAAGGTTTAGTACAAGGTAAACTTTACAAACTTACATAGCGTGTCAGTCACAAATCGTTATGTAACCCAAGAGAAAAAAAATTATGCAGGTGTGTCACAACATACTTGCGAGACAACCTTTGCACTCGTAAACATCTATATCCTTTTTTCAACTATTCATACTCGTATGTAGTTTTTGTACGAGCTAATAATCTCACCAGTATGTGTTCTTTTTTCTGTAAGGATTTTTCTTATTTTATTTCCGCGGGTAAAAAAGCATTTGTAACGTGGCAGCCTAATTTGATGCAGATGGTGTGATATGAAACTGCAATTTTACTGATTTTGCCGTACAAGCTGCAATTGACGGTACACCAATTCACGGATGTAAATGCGACAATGGATCATCTCTTTTTCCAGGTTTCTATCACTTGCTGCTGTCCGACTTTTTCAACGTGTACAACTACGATCACCAGAGCACAGTACACCAGAGCATGACCGAGCCCCTGGCCCATTACTTCATATCCTCGTCCCACAACACGTGAGTCACTGTAGTTGCGCCTCCTTAACCCTTACGCTCTAAACCTCTCTCGAGTAACAGTGCCCAGGATTTGTGAGTCGGGATTTCAGACACAGCGAGCGTTCTTACTTCTCGTATGAGTAAACTGAACCTGTTGAGCGTCACTGCCAGATGGTCTTAACGCATTCAGTGTAGTAGTACATCTGAGACAGTTACAAGCACAATTTTTTTAAAGACTTGAACTAGAAAAGTGATTATGCTGCAGTTCCTGCTGTTATCCAATAAATGGTTCAGTAACCTTGTATCTGCCCTATATCAGGTACCTCACTGGCCACCAGCTGGCGGGGGAGAGCAGCGTAGAGGGCTACATCAGCGCCCTCAAGAAAGGCTGCCGCGTCGTGGAATGTAAGTCCAACGTTTGACAGTATCTTGCGGCACTGTGTACCGACGTTCAGGTTCGTTTCGGTACTGAAAAAGAGCGTGCGTTCCGGCGCCGTTGCTTGTCACGAGAGTATTTTCTTTATCGATGTTTGCTAACCTCGGGCACGACTGCAGCAGACCATGCTTGCTTGACTTGTGTGCTAAAGGCGCCGGGATCGAGCGATGAGCCAGTCGAACACTCTGTGGCGTCCGGCGTGCTAGGTCAGCAATTGCTTGGTATGCACAACTGTGTAGAGGCACTTACCTGACCAGGAGTGGGGAGGTAGGGAGGGGCGTGGGTCGTTGAACTTTCAGTTTCGGTGTCATAATTCTTAATGATTCATGGTCTGCTATAGCTGTACTTACTCCTTTGGAACCAGTTGGCCTATATCTACAGCATGGCCCAGTGCGTGTGGGTTTCCCAATGGAGGGTACCGTCAAAGTTGACTTTACCTTTTACATAAAACTTTTATCTGGTCAAGTGTCAGGCTCTGATTTTTCCTTAGGCTGCCGCATTGCAGGATAACAACTGAAGGGCGTATTGTCCCAATGTAGTACGCCTCATGAAAATCGCTTTTATTGCTTCTGTGACATTTGCGCTGCTGCTGTACTGTACGTCTCATATTATTGAAATTACTCCTCCTGCTGCTGTCAGATTTTGGAGCTTCGGCCTCTTGCAGGAAATTATTATTTGGTTATAAAAAAAAAGTGGCAAGCCGAATTGGAAAAAAGCAGGCCCCGAAATACAAGATACAGTGGTTAATGAAATGTACGTGCTCATAGAATACCTTTAAGGTACTCGAGCCTGATGCCCCACCAGGAATATTGCAGAGGCTGTGTAACTCTGAGGAGGTACGGCGCGGGTTCTGACCATTCACTTAGTTGTAGACTGTAACCTTTCGGGGAGTTTGTGCCCGAGAAATACTGATGTGCAGTCCTCAACGACCTAAATATATATCTTGGCATACCCTATGCCTGTCAGAATGCTAATGGGTTCCAAGTCCCTGGGCTGATACGAGGCCTAGTTACTTACGTGAAGTTTTAATAATAATAATAATTACCGTAGAGGTCGTTGCACCGAACTTTAATTCCTCCTGTAGCTAATGTTAAGTTGGAAGAATAGTTAGGTGTTTCTTCCTTCTCCCTGCTGTACACCTCATTCCCTGTCATTAGTAGCGCACTTGGCTGGCCTGAAGCGAATTCTGTGGTGCTGAATACCACTCAGTCGTTAGCTATTAGCTTATGTTTTTACAGGGCGGCCTCACCGATCCTCACTGCTTACAACATACTCTGATGTGGGTGTGGTGGTAATCCTAGGAGTACAATAGCAATGACTACAGCTGCTCTTCGAGAGTTCAGACCTCCGCCTGCAATGGCAATACTGACGAAAATGTGAAAATGGTCCCTAATTACCTCCGCCAAGGAGGTTATGTTTTCGTCGTGTTTGTCTGTCTATTTGGCTGTATGTCTGTCTGTCACCAAGATGACTCAAAAAGTTATGAGCCGATTTGAATGAAATTTACAGGGATTGTTAGGTATGTTAGGAGGAACAGATGATTAACTTTTGGTGAGGATATGTCCATCCGTTTGTTTGTTTGTTTGTCTGCCTCATTTTTCTTGATGTCATAACTCAAAAAGTTATGGATGGATTTTGATGAAATTAACATGAGTTGTTAGGTATATAACAAATGTTAATGGCTAACTTTTGGTAATGATCAGTTTGTTCGTCCGTTCGTTTGTCACTGTTTTTAATTTTATGCTTGTTAGCACAATAACTCAAAAAATAATGAATGGATCTTTATGAAATTTATAGGAATTGTTAGTAATGTTAAGACATAAATGATCAAATTTTGGTGCAGATCGGTTTGTTCGTTTGTATGTTTGACTCATGCTTGTCATAACGTTTGTTTACAGTATAACTCATCAAGTTCAAGAAAATTGAACAAGCTGTTATTAATATAAAAAGGCACAAATGATTAGATTTTGGAGTTTATACAAAGAAAATTATAGTTTCAGAGCCAATTTGAATATCTTGCTACCGTTGCCTCACTTGGCGGAGGTATGCGCTCTCAGAGTGCTCTAGTTCAGGATTGTTTTCAGATCATCACCAAAATTTACTCCTCTCTTCCTTGTACACTCCAAACAGTTCATGTCAGATTCTTGAAGATCCCTGCATAACTTTTTGAGTTACAGTGCTAACCCATCGCTAGAATGACAGAAAAACTAATCCCAACAAAAACTTAACTTCCTCCTTATGTTGGTAAAAATACTAATGGAATACGGTTATATGCAGTGGACGTATGGGACGGTGATGACGGTCAGCCCATCATCTATCACGGTCACACACTCACTACCAAGATCACACTCGCCGATGTGCTCAAAGATGCCATCAAACGCTACGCCTTCTACACCTCCCCATACCCGGTGATCCTGTCTGTGGAGAACCACCTGAGCATCCCCCAGCAGAAGATTATGGTGCAGCTCTTCAAAGAAATACTGGGAGGTAGGTATTGCATTGTTTAGTCGTTTGAAGAGCCTGAGGGGTCATAGATAGGTACGTGCATCCTCTGTAATGGGGTGTCGCTCTTCCTGGAGGATCCAAAGGTATCCTTAGCCTAAGTTAGGCCTTTAGGACGTCTTTTCGTCGAACCTTCTTTGCTTCCTTCGATATTCATACTTCTACCTGTATGTTTTGGTCTGTCCTTTCTCTTCTTCTCGACTTGTTATTTTCATGCCCACTGATCGCATATTAGAATTACCTACCATCATGTATGGGCTCTATGTTTCGATCGATATACAATACCTACATTATGTCACTCATTTCTTTCTCTCTCTAATCGCCATTGGAGTGAAGAGGGGAATACTAAAAAATTCAATGTACATGTAAAAATAACACGTTACTCAAAGAGCTACTGAAATCACGCACCTTTGCAGGAAAGTAGGTATTGGGATTTCAAATCAAGAGTTTGCTTTGTCGATATTGGATGGATGATAGTGATATTGGATTTTGGATAGTGTTATTGGATATCGATATTAGCCTCGGATGGGTGGATCTAAACAACACTGAGCGCTGCCGTTGACTAGGATGTAGCTATGAGAGTAGTGGCTGTCTATGTCGTAGTTTTATTTATTTGCAGTTACAAGAAATGCTTTTCTTTAACTTAGATAATCTGAGGACGACTCCGGCACCTGACGACTTGAAGGAGCTGCCGTCCCCCAACGACCTCAAGCACAAAATTCTCATCAAGGCGAAGAAACCACAAGGTGAGCTACGGGAGCCCTGAGTGTTGGGGGTCTTCGCTTTCATTGTATGTCAGTGGCGCGATAGCTAGTTACTTTGTTCTTATCAGTGTTGTGTACGCACTTAGATACGCGTTAATTATACTAGCAATGTAACACTTCTCTTCATGGGTTAAGATAATTACCATCTTAATCATTCTGCCTGTCACTGTGTTGGCAGGAATCTCTGTGCGTTATACTTCCGGTATTAGACGGGAGAAAAATAATTTGTGATTCGTGCTCGGAATCATCAAGGGTCAATTTTAAGCTGCTTCTCACAGCTTATAGATGATCATTGTAACTTTGAACATGTTTTCACGCTCCGTATGGCGTAGTGATACGCGCTCCAGTGTCTCAGCGAAGGGCAACACTTGTTCAGTTGAATTGTCAAAAGTTCCCGGTAGTTTAAATTTTACGGAGTCTTGTGGCCAAATTTCGAACACTTGGCCCCAGCTTGCCATACTGCAAGCAAGCTTATAGTCTCCCCCAGTTACGATCAATAAAGAGAAACGCTTTGCGCCTGTTAGTGACGGCAGTACTCCCTATCCAGGCACGGAAATTGAGGACGATGATGAACTTGATGATGATCAGGACACCATCGACTTCATCGATGCGGAGGACGGGGCCGCTTCATCCAAAGCGGTGAGTAGCTCGTGTGTGTGTACTGCTTCGGGACATACCGCCATCCGCTGATCAGTTTGTGCTGCTTAGTCTGTAGCCTGCTCTAAACTTCTTACCTCTACTTAAACCTCCGCTCAACGAATGCCCACCAGCGTCCCTACAGTCATTGTGTTTCTCACCCACCAGCTACTGCCCTCACTCACTTCCCATTACTCGTCTTCAATTTGTTTCCTAGATTAGTTAATAAAATGTGGCCACCCCCTTCTGCTTGCACTCTTACGTGTCTTCTCAAGCCTATCACATATGGTGGCTTCCGTCTACCCAGCAAGCGCAATATTCTTAGACTATCGATCACTAGATACTAGAGAAGTTTTGCTTAGATGATGAGGCAACGTCTGATGTAAGGCAGCTAGTAAAATTGCTGAAAAAAATGCTCCAGCTCAGTACTAAATTGGGAATTAGGGAATTAGTTCACCAAACCAACCCAAAACAATGCTGCTTGAAGTGGAATTCTATTGTATAGGTTGTAAGTATAGGTAAACTTTTATAGATATCTATAGAATTTCTCTCTCCTGCCCTCATATTGTGACGTGTGCAGTAATTGTATGTAGGTACATACCACATT
>LQNS02000227.1:2649836-2662570 GCA_001587735.2 Parhyale hawaiensis
CAACACGTTCGTTCCACCTACGTCTCAGCTAACTAGAAAAAGAAGATAATCACCGCTGAGGGAGAGTAGAAGAGAGACAGGTAGGTGTACTAACGGTACCACCACGTGAAGGTGTGATGCGACTTGTATACAATTGGGAAATTGTACTCCAGTTATCAAATCCTTGTCCCAAGCACACAGTATCCCTTCACCGAAGATGAACACAATAATATAATTTGGTACCAGTAAACGGTTGGTAATAGGGCTATTTGTATAATCGTTGCTGTACATGCATGTCCTTTTATAACTGTCTACTAATTAATGAAAAATCTGTATTTAAACATGATGTTTAATGCGTTCTATCACTCCACCAACGGCACAGGTACTGCCTTCTGAAAATACTTTTCAGATTGTTGATTCAGTACCAACTCTGAAGTAACAGAGTACCTTCGTTTCATTTAAAGTGCTATATGTGCGTTCAAGAAGTGGCTGCTCTACTTCCATGGCGTCTTTTTGTCTCCGTTTTGCTTCTCCGTTTGTCCATTACATGCCGTGGCTGTCCTTCCGGTGATTTGTTGTGAGAGGTTTGCTCCTGTTCTTCCGACCTCGTTCAGGCTTCTGCTGCTGCCCGTTGCTTTAGCTATGGAACATTTCGCCGCTACCTCGAGGTGCAATGTACTAAACGTAAAAGTCCACCCCTAAATTTAACTTCTGCTAAGAATAGCTCTGTTTTGTACGTTTGGTACATTCAACCTGTTAACGGCTTGCGTTGACTTACGTCGATCTACCGTTTTGTTCCTTAATGGCTTTGGATCACACTACTTGTTGGTAGGAACGTCTATTACACCCCCAAATAACTAACAGGTATTTAAATTATAATAAGAAAAGAGCTAAGCGAGTTCAAAAATTAACTTTAGATTTTTAGAGATTTTTGGCAATAAACTCGTCCGCAAGGCAAAGTCAGGCTTACTCGCAACTACCCGGTAACAGTTGGCACTATTACGTTATCGCTGTGACGCCCATTCTGTCTATTTGGACACGGGATAATTAGAGTTATTGATAGGAGCGTAAACGGTTCATTGAAATTAAGACTCATCCAAAAATAATTTTCTTCTCGCGTTCTGCTGACTTTTATAATGAGGAGCGTTCGTCCTAGGTAATATTATCTAGGACTCACTTGTAATGTTGAGTTTCCTGGTCCTACATTTTTATTTAGACTGCGTAAGCAATAACACGTAATTTCTTCATTTTTCCTTCTTTTTTTCAACGGACTCCTTGTTGGATGAGACGCTGAGGATGAGCCTGGAAACGTATAACAAAGCTGTGCATTCCTCCGGCACGAGTTGGTTCTTTCCACTATACCGAAAACAATTAACCCTTATCCGAGCAAGTGACCATATATGGTTACTAGTCTACTTCTATTCCTAGGGAAGCATTTTCAGCCGCTCAGTGAAGGTTTAACCCTCTAAAGTTTGACTAGAGAATGCTGCCTTAGGAATACCAGTGGAAGTGAGAATTTATGGTCATTTGCCTGACATGCGGTTAATCATTGACTCCTCATATCATCATTATGTAGTGGACACTACCACCCGTGTGATGGTTCTCTGCGCTAGTGTGTATCTTATCAACAGTGGCAAGCCCGACCCGTTCGAAAATCTTCCTTAATGTCAACTTGGTGTGAAGGTATCTGTAGACAGAAGATCATTATGGACTTCGTTTCACCCATAACTATTGTGAGTTGTTTACCAGTTTCGCTGGTTGTTTTACCGCTCATCTGATTAATATTTTTGCTATTATATGAGCATTGTATCTATATTTTCTTGCACCATGCGTCTTATTACTCACTGGACTGCTCACAGCAAGAAGTTTTGATGTCTTTTATTAAATAAGGTGCCACGTTTTATTGTGGCCCTTCTCATCATACAAATAAATGGAATTACTGCCTGCAGTCATTCTTCAATGGATCCACGAAATAGGAACTCATGATATCGGAGGTTACGTTAACTGCCAGTGTTCACGTACCCTTGATGGTTGCAATTATGGAAGCTTGATCTCCCAGTGTGTTCATGTTGCTAGTGAGCTCCTCTGTGCCCTATTTGCTGCATTATGTTGGATGCACGTGCTGGCGTTTCTTTTTTTTCTTATTTCGACCTATTTCTTGTCCTAATGTTTCCATATGGGCGCTGTATTCCACACTGTGTCGATCGCTCGTTTCGCTTACATTGCTGCATCTCCCTTCCTCCCGCGTCTTGACAATCCCCTCACCGCCGTCAAGTTCAGCACCTAAGAGCGCATTGTAGGAGCTGATCAATTTACCGATTCTCCAATGTACATTAGATTAGGTGATGGAAAATACACGGACTGAGACGCGTATTCCCAGGCAGGAATCAATGCGTAAATTTCAGTTCTCGCTGAACGATTGCTTTTGTGTAATACAAAGAAGAATTCACGTGCATCAAGGCAACACTTATAGAGGGATTCGAAATCAACTTCGCGTAGTTACTATTTTTTTCATTTCTACGTCTTCATTACGAAGTGATGTTGCTTACCTTTATATCCCCGACTTCCATAGATGAAGTGTTGAAAACGGTGTTAGTTGAGTCTGTTATATTTTCTTGTCCAGTGCATGTTTTGTTTTTATACACACGTTATTGACTCAACGTGCACTGATTTCCTGGAATGTAAAGTTTCATTTTTCAATTTTTATTTTCACTTTACAATATATTTTTCATTGTCTCCTTTAATCCACTCGTTTTCAGATGTGCATTTTTTTTGTATAGCTGTCCAGTGGTTTGAGTGCCAATGTTATGCACTATAGTGTTTTAAATAATGCATTACATGTACGTAGTTTATAGCTACGAACGACTGCTGCCTGGTTTGTGCTTTGTATAGCCGTTCAGATGTTTTCGTTTCGAGACAAATAGACTTTAGTTCGTGAAATTAATTATTTATTTTATACATTTGTGGTCCTTTATCGTAAGGTAGATCGGAAGTAGTTTTACTCTACACACACGTCAGGAGGTAGCGCTACGTAGAACTTATCACTTGCTCAAACTCTTGCAACGTGCGTACCCGTACTGCTATAGTGAAGCAGTCATGTAGTAAGTCACCTTGTGTGAAAGTACGGAAGATATTTATTGGAATGTAATGGTAGGCGTGAAAATATCAGGCACTGACGTACTTGGATAGGCTTATGATGTTGAGAATGATTCACTGCACATTTTATGTGGTTGGTATGGTGATATCCCCTTTAAATCATGCGGATATTCGGTCCAGCTTTAGTAAAGTTCGCTCTGTATGTGAACGTCGATTTTGATTAGCAGAGTTTTTAGGGCATGGTAATAACAACAATTTTGGAGCATTGATATGAATGAACTTTGTATAGTACCGCCTTCATTTTTGCATTAAGTATATACCGTTGCCATTTTGTTATATATGTATAGCTATGTTACTTTGTTAACTGCGAGTCTCGTGTAATCGTGTGCTTATGATTTTTCACAGAAGCACCACAAGCCCATGGCACCAGAACTGGCCGAGGTCGTCAATGTGTGCGAAGGGAAAAAGTTCGCCTCTTTCGCTTCGTCGTTCGCCAGCGGTGAGTTCCTCCTTCCTTGCCGTATTTGAGAGTGTCATCGACTGAGCCAGTTGTGGTATTAAATAATCTTGTTAGCTTTAACATTTCGGAAACTTTAATCATAAGCGTGGGGTTTTGATACTTTCTATCACATTTTAGGCATTTATTGCAAACTAATTACCCTTAAAATAGATTGGGTTTGAGACAGTCTCTAGGACAACGGGTTTAGGCTTCACAGCGGAAATTCGATCCAATCCGTCGAAACTAATTATCATCACAAAGGTTCCAGACAAGTTAATGTTCACGACATTAGCTTATGTACATCAATGGTACCGTAGCACCCTACTTTTGGTGCTAGGTTTCCTGCACCCAATTTTTCCTCGCTATGAAGCTACCATTTGTTCACCGTGTCTATTTTTAGCTTCGTCTTATAAACACAGTGTTTAGCGTTTCAAAAGCAGTCTGTATGTTTATTAGGATGTTTAGCTGTTGATAAAAGCATGTCTTTAACTAGAACGCCTCGTGGCGTTAGACCATCACTCGCGGGAAACGGAGGGATAAAGCTAGTGAATATAATTACTAGCTCTTTACTCTACATATAACATAGGTATGTAAAATAGAACGCTTCGACGATCTGCTGCGGTGCAGGCAAATTCACCGGGGTGGAGGCAAATTCAGCGCCGTCATTTTTGATGGCCACCTTGGCCAAATTTTTGGGCTTGGGTCACATCTAGGTCAACCCACCTAACTCCCTACAAAAAATTATGAACATTGCTCAACTCCTTGGATCACTTTTTGGATGGACAGACATATATCCCGGTGTTTCTAAATTCTTTCCAGAAAATAAAACTATAGGTTCCTTACAATAAAATAACCATATTTTACTCCATCGATGCATTTCCGAAAATGTCTCCTTTTATAGGTACGTCGACTTAAAGATTTAGTTGTGCGATTCACTTAATCGGTGGACTACTGCACTTTACAGCGAAGATAAAGATACACACCGGTCATTTGTTGACATTAATCACTCTAATCTGCACCGTACCTGATATCAGACGACTATGAACCAATTACCAAATAGTGAATTAGCAGATATGCACCTGTTTTACGGCATGGCTAACTGTACTTCTAGGAGAGCTGCCAGAATGTACAGAGACAGGTTCCCAATGGACATGTTCCATCCCCTGAAACGTTGGCAGCCATACGCCGGAGACTGCGTGAAACTGGTACATTCTGAGTTGCAAGACCTGAAGTAAAGTGCAGTAGTTCGCCGATTAAGTGAAATACACTACTGAACTTTGTGTCAACGTACCTTTAAAAGTAGACATTTTCGGATATGCATCGGTAAAGTAAAATATAGTTATTTTATCGTAAGGAACCTATAGTTTCATTTTATGGAAAGAATTTAGGAACACCTGGTATGTATATTTATATATATACATATACTTAAATACTTACTTAAAATAAAATACTTAAAATAAAAACATTATCGCCTCTGCACTTCGTTCGCCTGTGATAAAAAGTCAAGAGGAAATGCACCGCGGAGGCGTAAGCGGGCATGAAAGGCAGTCTGTTATTATTGGGAAGTTTAACTATAAAGCGCCAGTGTATGAGAAGTTACGATGAAACGTGCTATGAAGGTGCTGCCAGACGCACGTGAGCAGTCTCGAAAAAGACACGGGCTGGCTACATTCTACTGAAAAGCAAGTTTTGACTCAAGCCTCGACTTGTGTCTCTGTATTGTCAGTATAATTCCACACTTGCTGATATACCTTGTGTCCTCCGTCTTTGGGAATTCACAGTCCCTCCCTCATACAGAACTCTATTAATATTTTTTATAATGATGGCACCCTCTTCTCTAACTTGGGGCTTCCACAACTGGATTCTTTCTAATACTGTTACAGCTTTGCATTTACTTGAAACAACAACTTGAATATCTCAGTAATGAAATTTGCTGCGGCACTCGAAAAAAAGCTGGTACCTATTTCAGGTGCGATGCCACACCTGAAATCCCTGCGCGAGTGAGCTAATCATATTTATATCTGAGAAAGTATATTGTTGTTTTAGTATTCACCAGTTATTTGAATTTACTTTTCAGACAAATGTGTGCATTTTCCGTCTCTGCGAGAGAACAATCGGTTCCTGAACAAGCTTCCGCATGGGCTTCTCAAGTAGTTTAAGTGATTCGCGGTCTAACGCTAGATTTACCCACACGGCACCCGCACGTCTTCCTCTAATCTTAAGGTCTATCCTTTCTGGAGCGTAGGGGCGCAAGTGGGTGAGTTATACAGGTTGTTGCCCATCCGTCAGTAGGATGTCTCATTTAAGCTACCTTAGTAGATTTTCGGATCAGGTGCAGGTGGTCATATGTGCACAACCGCCGGGTGTAAGGGAGAAAGGTCTTTACTGCACTCTGTTGTTGTTGTTACGAAGGGGGCGGCTCCGGAGGGGGTCGGGCGTGTGGCGGAAGGTATGAGAAGGAAGGCAGGGAACACAAGAAGTCAGTCATAGATAGAGGGCTGTCCCATAGAGAGGTAGGAAGGAGGGCTGTAGGGTGGGCGGGACACTCAAACAGGTGGTTTACGGTATGGGGGGCGCGGTGGCACTCGGGGCTGGTGTCGGAATCAGCCAGTCCGATCCTATGGCGGTATGACATCAGGGCATAGCAGATACCTGAGCGCAGCGGCAGAGCCACCAGCGAATCATCGCAAACGTTTGTTACGATTTGAAAACCTAAAATGGTTGTTGCAATTTTTTTTTGTAGTCACTACCAGCACGTTGATTTGTACTGACCACTGTGCTGCGTTCGAGCAGATCTAAAGCCACTACCAACGTTGTACGTCATTTACCAGGTAGGCTACTGTGTGATATTCTTCCGTGAAACCCCTTGGGGAGATGTTATTGCGGACCCTGTCCCTGTCCCTGTTAGATATCTATAGGCTCTACGTCCCCCAAGCTCAACCTGAATGACTTTCTACAGGGGATGTTCCTGCTCATAAGGTTAATTTGTAAGGTTAGGTAGGTGGAGTTTCTACATCCGTGTTCTACGCCTTTTGTTTTCTGCCAGTAGTAGCGCGCTGGGCAAACTTGGTGTGGAACTCTTGTGAGTTCTCTCCCACCGTGAGACCTTCCAACAGAAATGCCAAGATATCAATATTTATGGGCGTCCGATGCGATATGCAGTACGCCTTGCTAGTGAAGCGCTAGTAGCCCTATGTTATTAGTTACTGCCGATAACTACTCAAACATTGTGAAGACCGTCAAATACAGATTCGGAAATAGCGGGACAATACCAATATAATAATAATATATAATAAACCGTCAAATCAACATTTGTCAGTGCAGAACAGCGGGGTGTAGCTTACTCCCAACTGCGTTCTGCTACGTACACCCGTGTTCGTATCCGTTGGTATAATTATCGAGTTACTAGCATTGTTCAAGATTTAAACTTGATTGACGCACTTAATGTGTTTAGATGACTTGATGACTTACTTTAAAAACAAGGGATAGCAGGTATTAACTACATATCCCAGTATCAGGATTGATTTGAATTATTCTCATAACCGTACATAAGTCAGTTGTACCCTCAGTGAATTATTGATTCCAGATGGTTTTAATGCGAAATGAGTGCCATTCTCATGAAATACATACGGATGTATTTTGAATTGAATATTTTTCCTTTTTTCAGTGCACAAATTTTTCTCTCCCAGCTATTTGTGACTGTTTTGATATATTTTCTTTTTACGCAGTAACGCTAAACATGCAAACGGAAGACAAGCCGACTTTCTACAACGAAGCGTTTTTCCGGAGCAACGGCAACTGCGGCTATGTGCTCAAGCCTGACATTCTACGGGGCCTTAAACCTTACGATCCTAACAACCTCAACGCCAGGTGTGTTGTGTTCTGCGTCTGGTGGATATGTTAATAGTGAAATGTATGTGATGTCAGTGTTGAGTTACGAGGATGCAAATGAAAATTGCCTTGCATACGTACGCAATACGTAAACGGTTGTATCTGACTCACTTTTTTCGTTTGTATGGCCAATAAGTATTGTTTAATAACATATTCTTAATTTCACACATTAACTTTCTCGAGCGAACTGTACGACTCTTACCCTGTTAAAAAACATGATAAAAAAAAAGAATAGGTCGACCCTGACAACAAGACTATCCTCACAATAAAATTATCCAATTTGTTGAATATCGAGACTAACGTATATGGCACTGCAGCAAAACCTTGTCCACTAGAATTTTTCTTAGTTGGTTTTCTAATTTGCTGTTTAATGCGTGATGGTCCTTTGTGTATGGGTTCCCCGAATTGCTGGAAATACTTTTTCTCCCTAGTTTCTTCCTCTGTAGAGGTCACGTGTCGTGGCTAGATAGGCCTGATGTTTGTTAACTTGCTTTGGTCGCTTGCAAAATATTAAAGCTAAACAGACGTAACCAATAGTAGTCGTGCCGGTTTCACCACGCTCACTGCTAGGACTCGCCAGTTGTGGACGGCGGCAGCCTCTTCTTTCCGCTGTATCAGCTGGGGATGTAGCAGCTGAAGGCTCGAGGCCATCCTGCAGACAAGCAGAAGCAAAGGACGCGTACTATTAAAAACAACGGTTAGTTGTCCAGTAAACTGTTGGATAGGTAGTGCTGTAGAGAGACAACACCGTTACATTGGGTAGGTAGTGTTTTTATTTATTCATAAATAATGAGTAGCCGTTGGGCGAAGGTCATGGATGATATTAACGGTCAGTTGTGTAATTGAAAACACCGCATCGTGTTTAAGGAGACTTAACAAAAGTATAAGCTATCTACCTGCGGTTAAAAAGCAAAAAAAAAAAAAATCGAAGCAGGGAAAGTCTCTGTATTAAAATTCTGAGTTATTTTGTTTAGATTGAAGGACATTTTGCCAGCAGACACAGAGTCTTTGCACTGTAAACACCAACGATTTGATTGTGTAGAGCAAATGATAAATAATCATAGTTTATCAAGTGCTTGTGGATAAGATAACTAGGTACAAAATGATAAGTAGCTCATTACTACAGAAATGAGCAGTTCAGCAGAAAAGATTGTCATTGCGATCTTACTGTACATACTAGGCTGCATTACAGTCCATTCTTTCGCTACAGTCTGGCAACAGTGGACGATGGAGATATGTCAGGCTACTTACGTAGTGAAGTCAAGAGAGGGCGTATCGTTAAGAATAAAAGTTGGTTCTTTTGTTAATTGTGGTAATTGTAATTAATACGGAAGTACGATAATGATAATCTTTTCACTAAAGAAGCTCACGGACTACAACAACAACAACAGCGGTCACTTCTGTTGGTAAATGTAGGACTTGCGAAACAACTGAACGGTGACCGCAAGCTGAGATTGTCGGCTGTGCGACTGTAGAGGCTTAAACCAATCCCTAACTTGACTTGCTGCTCAGCTTTTCCACTAAACGAGGTTGTGGAGTCCAACCAAGTCTAATTTGGACTCTCGAGTCGAGCCATTTTCTGACTCTGATTCTTTAGACCTCAGAAGCGTCCCCCGCACACAACTTTCTTGACAAAAATAGCTTCATTTTCACTGACTCCGACTCTGCTACCCTCGCTCTAAATAGAACAACAATGATAGTCGGCACCCTGTCACAGGCTTCAACCCTGTCTGGAACGAGACCCTGGAGCTGCGGCTGAAGGCGGCGCCGGTGGCCCTCGTCTACTTCTCCGTCCGAGATGAGAGCTCCATGGCCCGGGACGCCGTCCTAGCTCTTGCGTGTATACCTTTCGCGAGCCTGCAGACTGGTGGGTCCATAGCGTTCATCATCTAACCTACAATTGACTTTGGCTTTGTCGATGATATAAATTATGCAGACCGTCTTCACTTTAAGTATTACAATGTACTTTTGGCATAGCAGTTACATGTTACATCATGTATTTGCATATATTTTAGACGTATTATTACACAACGAACGACCTTGTGTTATAGCTAGTCAATCGGGGGGATAAATAACTCGTATATGGGGTAATAAATGAACTAGGACTTTTTTACATGAAAATCGCTAGTTCAATCATCACCTCTAAAATGGGTTATTCATTTATTCCCCTCATTGATTATACGTATATTTCACAACTTACTGTATACTGTACGCCTGCAGGTTACAGACATGTTCACCTAACGGACCTAACTGGCAAGATGTTGTCGCCTTCAGCTCTCTTCGTCAAAGTGGCAATTTCAGACTCCTGAAAGCGAATGTTCGGGACCCTTGAATAGCTTCCTTCTTCTCTCCTCAGCCAGTGATGCACGAGGTGCTTTCTCTTCTATCATGTGAATTGGTGCTGTGATTCACTCAGATTAATACTGCACAATAATTGTAGTACTCCCTTTATGCCTGCCTAAGATGCACTTACTTTGTTTCCCGTAGAAAATACGTGCGTTCTTTATCAGAGAACTGGAACCAGATATATACTTTACACATTGCTTTAATTGTTGCAGTTCATGTATCAGATTTATTAGAGTTCATTTAAGGTAACTGTTGTTCTTTGTATTGTTGTGGCAAGGTTATGATTTGTGCCTATAACTTGTTAGTTGTTACTGAATTCAAACCACACGTACATAGACCAGTCTGCTAGTACGGGTGATACTGAAATTCTGATGTAGATTTAAACAGCGTCGTTTTTACTGCCTTAATGCAATTAGCAAAATTCCAAGTTTGCATCGCTTTAAACCATAGCTATAATAGTTAAAAAAAAAGCAGTTGCCAAGTTTGCACTACTAGAATTGCCGCACATGCAGTGAGTGGTGAATATCATGGCTATTCTACAGCTAATGGACACAAAAACTGCGTGTGAAATCTTTGGTGATAATACAAGTAATTGCATAGCTACCGTTTGTGTTCTAACTATGAGATCCAAGCATTATGTTGTGTATTTGGGTTACATTCCTGAAACTTGAGCATTACTGCATGAATATTTAATGACCTGAGCAGAGAAGATTGCTATAGACTGCTGCATGCTAAANTGAAATCTTTGGTGATAATACCAGTAATTGCATAGCTACCGTTTGTGTTCTAACTATGAGATCCAAGCATTATGTTGTGTATTTGGGTTACATTCCTGAAACTTGAGCATTACTGCATGAATATTTAATGACCTGAGCAGAGAGGATTGCTATAGACTGCTGCGTGCTAAATTTAATAATTTTAGATATTTTTATAAGCCGGGAGTGAGAGTCACACCGCTTAGTTTAAAGTAATACTCATTTTGTGTGTTTGTGTCCTTGGCAGCATTCAGTAGCTTAAACAAAGTACAGTTATATAACCTTGCCATGACGATGTGATGATGGGAGGGACAAAGTCACCATCATTACTATGGTTGTTGTGCGGCTCGTCTTTCAACATGACGCCGAAGTGCAGCACCATCGCCACGTAGCATGTAACTTTTTTGTTTCAAGTTAGTGCAGCTATATTTTTGTAAAACTGATATTGGAATGTGATAAATGTGACCCCACTTGTGTTCGGGTAAGGCAAATAATCTCATAGCTATCGTACGGGGAAACTTGCGCAGCTGATGAACAAAAAACCTTTGTGTTTGGCAAATGCTTCTCGGGTCAGTTTTACCTCTTCTGCCAAATCACACAGTGAAGATTTACTTCTTCTGCCGGTCTCGTAAAACTGATTTAAAGTTTACAATGTCGAACTTGATAGCACTCACAGAAGGTGCAGCCTTTAATTTTCGTCAATTTTAAAATCAACCGTGAGTTTTAGATGAGATTCAACTTGGAAAAAAGAGAGCATTTACTAGAGGTACTGCTCATACGTAATGGAAAGGTTTGCTAAAAAAAATTGTCTACTAAAATATATATTTAGAATCGAATTCCCTGGTCAACTTTTTTTTTGTGCTTAAAGAGAAGAAAATTGGAGTTCCTAGGCCGACTATGTATTATACAATGGATTAGCTATTGTACCACAAATCCTGACCTTAAATTTTTTTTACTCTCTGATCTGGGTCTCTCAATTAAAAACAAGAATAGATGCAGCATCACTGCACTGAAAAATTTATCCAAATATAACCACAGCAGGTTATGATAGGCAGATTTTACAAACCGGCTATTGCGTATTAAAATTCTTTCTCACGTATTGTAGCTAGCAGGAATTAAAAGTTTGTTGTATATTAGAAAATCGCGTAACGGTACTGTGCGTATGAAGAGTACCAACCTTATGTATCTATAATTTATATTTCATCTTTGAATAATTTCACTTGCTCTGCCTATCAAATTTGATGAGTATTGACTTGACTTATGCGCGCTTAAAATGTCTTCCTGAAGGTGTGATGTTGCTGCCAGAATATGATAATAATTATTGCTGAAATATGCTGCAATTAATTTCTAATATAACAATTAAGAATTGGAGAGTGCCTCAACGAGTTGACTACCATCCTATGTGCTGTTCATTGTTATTGAATTGGCCAGTCGCGTGTTGTAAAATGCGAATTTTGTTCAAATTCCTACATTCTAATGTGCCGAAACTACAGAACACGAGTTAAACGAGCTGGAGAAAGACGTATTTATATCAGATTGGTCTATCAGCTTTTGAATTTGATCTCGATAACTCATCATGGCAGAGCGATACACAGAGAATGTGTGAGGGAGCTCAGTACGTGACGTATTCAGCAATTTACAGACCATTTAGAACAGGCGAAGCTCACGTTAACCATCAAATAAGCGTAATTGTTTATGATAGCGTTAGAGTAACCGCGTTATATTACCTATGGTAATCTATTTCAATTCACGCCCTTAAATTATAAACAATAGTTCATTAGATCTATAAAAGCCATTCAATGACGAAGGTTCATGAGTAAATATTTCAAAATTTGCTATTGGTTGCACAATCGTTGATCAACTTTCGAGAGGTAAACAAGAAAATTTAGTTGTCAATCTAATACAATAAAAGTTCACAGAGGCATATTCTAGCAAGCATATATTACCAAGACGGGCCAGGGAGGCGAAGATATTTCTGTTGGGTTTGCTGAACCAATAACACTAATTATGTTAGATAATAACTTAACAATTGTTTTTATTTGTCTAATTGAATTTGTTAAATTTCCATATTATTTAAAGTAAGTTAAGCATCAAAGGTCTTCAAAGCCTTATTTTTTACCAGTTTAGCGGTGTAGGTTTAGCTTTAAGGTTTGTTTCTCTATTGCCTT
>LQNS02000227.1:2696488-2721856 GCA_001587735.2 Parhyale hawaiensis
TGGGAACTTCAAAGTCATATATCTCAAAAACTAAGCATTTGCGACGAAAATGTCATTCTTGTAAAATGTCTTGAATTGACCCAATTTACATACTGAACACAAGAAAAGTCATAAAAATCATGTGTAAGTGAAAGTAAAATAATACCTTTAAGCCAAGCCCATGACCCTTGGCCCTTCGGATTCTAAATTTGAAGTCCGCCCCTAGTTTTTGAGTTATAGGGGAGAAACCCTAAAAATTGGGAAAAACCCATAATAATAGCTTACGACAACGGGGGACCTGTGGGAAACCGGGGTTTTTGGGTGGGAGGGGAAAGGAGATATTTGAATGGAAAATCTAATCTAGCCTAACCTAATTTCTAAGGTTTTTCCCTATTTTTAGGGTTTTTCTCTAACCTAACCACCATTCAATTATCTCATCTCCCCCCCCTCACCACCCAAGAACCTTGGTTTCCCATGGGTCCCCCATTATTGTAAGCTATTATTGTAGGTTTTTCTCTATTTTTAGGGTTTTTCCCCCATAACTCAGAAACTAGGCCTAGGGGTGACTGAAAAAAACGGACTTCAGATTTAGAATCAGCAATGAAAAATACACGAAAAAAAACATAAATTTTTTGGATGTAATTAAACTTGAGTAAAACCATTGTCTTAAATTCACCCAATTAGATAGTCTAACTTATTGAAAGCAACAAAAATCTAAAAAAAACATGTGCAAGTTAAACTAAAAATTTACTGTAACTAAACTCCTATTTTGCTTAACTTCCCTATAATTTAATTTGTTAAATATGATATTAGGCTAACCTAATACAATAGGGCCTATTCAAAATCTGCAATAATGTAAAATCTTCCAGCTTCCTCTGAAATTTTACTAGGCCTAGGCCGCATTTCCGAGGGCGGCAAGCTACTCGCCAAGATCTTGGCGAGAAGTGCCACACAATGAAATGAGGTTCCACATGTCGCGGCGCTCACAGGCGCCCACCCGCATTTTTGAGGGCGGCAAGCTACTCGCCAAGATCTTGGCAAGAAGTGCCACACAATGAAATGAGGGGCCTAGGCTAGCTAATTGTGATTTGTGAATAATCAAACTTACTTAGTTTAGGCCTATACAAAACATTCACAATCCATGTCCTTAAGTTAGCAGTTCACTAGCCTAGTAGGTAGGCCTAGGTACCTAACGCACCGCTACAAGCTGCAAAATGGCACTTAGCTGACTAGTGACTAAGGCTAGATAGTAATATTTTTAGGCTACTCACACGACCGCGATACATCTTATCTCTTGTTATCAATGATAGGCAAGTAGGCTTCGCAACGCAGTCAGTCTGAACGGCTTGAACAAACTATTTCATTTATAATAGGTACCTACGTAGGTTTCTTCGATAATCTGAAAGTGGCATAATCAAACAGATGATAACAACAAGCGTTACAAGTTTTGACGAGTTCGAGACAAGCTAGGGGCAAAGATGCAATAATATTACCCTAATAGCATTGAGAGCTTTTCGAAACTGTACGTAATGCAATGCGAGTGAGCGTTTTGGCGCGGTCTTGCAAGCACTTGAGGGAGACATTTCAGTGTGAGTTGGGGACATTGACTGTGATGGAATTGATTAGATGAATGAGAGGTGTGTGCAACACAGCAACAGGTGACTGAGGCAACAATGAGGGCAATTGGGTTTGTGAGAGGAGGCAGGCGTGGAAGGGATAAGAGCTGGTTTACTACAGAGATGAGGGATGCTATGAAAGACCGGCGTGGTCATCTGCCGTTTCCTCGTATTCTATGTTCCTGCTAGTTGTCTCCAGGTTAACTGGCTGCAAAAATTTTTCTATCGTATTTTCTTTTAGGCATTCTTTCACGGATTTTCACACATTTTTTTTTTTTTTGCATGCGTTTGACTGATTTATGAGCGCCCATGCGCTTGAGACGAAACTTCGAGTGGAATGCAATGGCTGGGAGACACTCCCCCCATCTTCAAAAGAAGGTGGCAGCAAACTTTCTTTCCAACCAGCCGGTAGGGCGTTTACGATCATCTCGAAAAACCGGAGATTCCCGCTGCTAAGTAAGTTGACTAATTTTACTTCGTCAAGATGAGGGTTGGGATAAGGCAATCCAAGTAATATTGTTTCTCTCCTTGACTGTGGTCCACTGCGTGGACACGAGTGCCATCACCGGATTGGCGCTCTGTGTAAGTTCCAACGACTCGCTCAGAGCTAAATCGAAGAAGTGTCGGTTATCGACAGTTTTGGATAAAAACTATCGACGATTTTAACGAATAACAAAATATGCATTTTCGTTATCGCGATAAAGTATCGACGATACCGACATGTAAAGATATTTTTATTCAATAACAAAATACGCAATTTCGTTATCGTCGCTCTCACACACATGATCTGCGTACACAAACACGCATACGAATCCGTCGCGAACGACGATAGCGCCTCCCGGACGCACTTTCGTCGTTCACGACGATTTTGCATTCAAATAAGCTTTCCTGCGCGCGCCACCACTAAAATAAACACTACCTAGGCTAACCTACTCTACCCTATCCTAACCTTCTAAAGTAACCTAAATCAACCTAACCTTTCTAACCTTACCTAATCTCACTTAACGTTACCTAACCTAACTTAATCAGCGATACAGCGGGCAGCGCGGGGCACCAACTTGAACGCCGCTCACACGCACATGATCTGCGTACACAAATCGTCACGAACGACGATTGCGCCTCCCTGATTATTGTAAACAGGGCTACCGAAATTGGTACGTTCGTACAAATACGGTACGATCTGCTGTAATGTCATTGTGTTGTACATTTGGTACGACGGTAGCCTATTTGGTACATTTTAAAAAATTTTGGGATTTATTCAAGAAATTACGCTCAATCAAGAAATTTAGTCACATTTTCGTCATTTATAATACTTTTCATAAGAATTAAATGAAATTAAATGGAATGTGTAATCCTTCGCTGTTACGTAATGCATTTAATATAAGTTAGAAGTTTAGAACTCGCCGTATCGTCACCAATGTCAACCTGTACTTGTGCAGTCCAAAGTTTTTATGAGTACAGTAGATATAAATATAGAGAGTTAAAATTTTTAATGCAAAATTAGTCTTGTTATTTGCTAAAATACCTTTTCTATTATGTCATTTTGTTGATTCAAACTTACGAGCATCTGAGTATAATGAATATGCTTGATTTTTTTTTTCTGGTGAGCGGAGTGAAGAGAAGAGAAAATTAGACGATAGTGGGTGAGATGTTATTAGGCAGAGAGGGAAATGGAAGAAAGATGAAAATAGAAAAATAGGAAGAGAATGAATGACCGCGCAGTGCCGGTTTATTTAGGGTAGGTGCTTGATTTGCTCTGTACTCGTCTCGTTTTGGTTCTATTTCCGCTCGTTTGCTGTCGCGTATTCCCCGCCTGATTAACTGTCACGTGTCAGTCAGTCAAATACAGTTGTCAACAAGTGAATAAAAATTATTGGTACTCTAAGAAGGAAGAAGAGGAGGAGGAAGCTTTATTCTAATTGAAAAGTAGATAACATTTCTGAATTATAGATAAATAGAGATTTGGTACGTATTAATCATTTTTGGTACGTTTTCGTGGAAGATTTGGTACGATCAGCAAAAAAAATTTCAGCACCCTGATTGGAAGACCGAGGTCACAAGTTATTCATCTGAACGCGTTCACTCGTCCGAATTTCTTATAGCGTTATTGTTAGTACAACTTCGCGCACACCATGAAAAGGTGGTCATTAAACAAGCTATATAATCCTTCTAACTTTGTGTGAAATGAAACTAAAAAACTGGCTTTTCTGGGTCAATAAAAGTTTTTTAACACAGCCAATAATTTAAGTATTTTTGGTGCAATGTACATGTAAATAGAGCAACGATTCTAAAACATTTTTCATGAAGGACTATTGGGGCTTCTCTCGTAAAGAGTTACCAAGGAGTCTCCACGAAGAAACGTTGCACTGTATGCAACCAGGTACTCTGTTAAGATTCAGAAAATACATAAACATTTGAACTCCATCCACATATAAAATTGTTCCCAATCAGAGCTTACCCTTAGATGATGCCTCCTAAAAGGAATAGGTCCTAATATGCCGGCAGACCCCTCGATATTCGCGCAATCCGCCCATTCCACGTAATTTTAAAGGCATAATTTGATAACCTTCAGAGCTCAGCTNCATCATTACGCTGGAGCATGGCGCAGTCAGGACTGTGGGTAAAGATGAAGCAGTAATTGTTGTTAAATTCATGCTACAAAATTTCGCCCCAACTTAGGCCGAGTTCACACCGTCACACGTCATTCATACCACTGCAAGCGAATGAGTTACTGTTCCATAGAGATAGCAGAAAACTGCACGGTTTTCTTAGTTTTATGTCACTGTTAATTTGAAGAGACATCCATTACTTGTCTAGTGACACTTGCATCGTCGGAAACTGACGGCCAATGTTTTAATAACTTTTTTTGCCAAACACAAAGTTGTACTGACAACGACGCTACAAACCTTCCGGACGAGTGGACGCGTTGAGATGAAAGCCGTGTGAGCTCAGAGCACGTTTGCTTACGATAACTTGAAAAGATAGTTCATCGCACTAAATATAGTACACACTAGAGGTGGCCCGAATATTCGCATATGCGAATTTTCGCATGGTTTCCAATATTCGCCTTCGTATGTAGACTTGCGAATATCTTGCGCATATCTAACCATATCCTTCGGTGAAGATTCTCTAAAATGGTGGAAGATGCACGCGAATATGTATCCTGATCTTTTTCAGTTAACGAAGTCTTATCTTGCTTGTCCGCCAACTAGTGTTGCGAGTGAGCGTCGTTTTTAGTTGTGCCGGCCTAGTATACGATGAAACACGAAGTAACCTGACTGGTGAAAGAGCAGAAAAATTGTTATTTTTGAAGTTCAACCTGCCAATAAGAGACTTTGACAATTAGATACTTCGAGTGTATACTTGTACTAGCAACAGCAATAATGGTTTGCATGCAATCTAGTGAATCTAGTCAATCTACTAGTAAATAATCTTTTTTCAAAGCGCGGTGGTTGGGGAAAGAGGTTGGTGGGATATATGTAGGAGTGGGTTCTTGTCCCGCATTCTGGAAACGAAGAAAATTTAATGGATTTTAATTAGCTATTCAATTTTTTATGTCTAAATTCATACAATGAATTCGAATTTCGAATAGTCTACTGCAGAGTCCAGACTCTAGAAATAAAATAAAATGCATATTACTTGAGAAACGAAACTTTGAGTAAACATTTGCATTCGCGAATATCAAAACAATACATTCGCATCCGTGAATGTTAAAGACAACATTCGGTCCACCTCTAGTACACGCAGCGAACTCTCTAGAGTACCAAATAACTTGAGCAGAAAATAATTTGATTTTCGAAGCGGAACTTGTTAGTTAAGTATGAAGAACTACACCTTCTTCTGGCCCCTCGATGAACTGTGCTTGAAGCATTTCATTACAGTCACTACAGATTTTTTTGGGTGCAAGTTTTATAACTTAAAAGAAAATAATATTTTTTATCAGTGTGCCTTTCAGAACTGTTGTTGCTCTGCAGCCACTGTGACCATGGCTGAACAACGTAACAGGTTGACTCATCGCTTGACCATTTTGAGACGGTTCTGCGCATCTGCTCGTGTGACGTCAGGTGGGGAGAAGATCGTCGGTGTTGCACAAGTACTTTATTCATTTATACCAATATTTCCGCTACCATGCGCTGATAATTGATGTTCGGCAATTTTGGACATAAAAAAATAACTTGGTGAACCTTCTTCTTCCTCCCAAAGTTCCTGAGAAACGAAAAAAGTGAGTTTTGGCAGTAAATGAATATACTAAGTTTTCGCTCTCAGTAGTATCGTCTACTGTGCTTCAAACATTTTTTGCCCCTGTAAAATGATAAACTACTACGTTGTAATTATGAGTAATTCAGTTTTCCTCTAGATTTTTCCATGTAACCACAGAAAACGCCAATTTCTCTTAAAGAAGTCTTGAAACATGAAACGAAATAGTTCTCGTTTAATTTTAAATGCATGTATAGTTAAGTTACCCTAATAATTACCATTTTCTTACAAAAGTTGAAAGAAAATGCTGTGTCGACGGGGAAACTGTTTAATTATGTGAAATACCGCCTTCGAACGACTAATATATGAAGCTTGAACTAGTAAAAAAACACTCCTCCGTTTGACCATGTGTAATATTTTGACGAGAAAAGCTCTTTAACATACAAATTTCACAAGTAAAGTTAATAAATTTTTAATTTAATTACTTCTAGAGTGGTTAGTAGTGACCCGATAACACGTACCTATGCTACTGTAGATATTTTCCTGTAAGCCATGTTTTTCCGCGGTAATTTTTCATCGCGGGGTGTACTAGTATATAAAATGATATATGATCATTACAAAATAAGCCACATCAATTCATAGGAAGCCGTGGCTATTTTCTTGTAATTGATATTTTCGCCGGTCAACCTATTCGCTCGACATTTTATTGCCTTATTTCAAGCAAACCGATTTTTTGCATCGCACAGCTAACAGCTGAATTAGTGTAGAAATGATTACCCTTCTTTTTTGTTCATGGGAGCCCAGGCTCGCCGCATTTATTAAGCAAGTAACTAGTATGAACTAATTAAAACTGTTCGCTATCTATTTCCCCACCTGACGTCACAGGAGTGGGCGGGGCTTAACACCTACCTGCGCGTGAGTTAACCTGGTCGTTGTTCAGCCATGACTGTGACAGTAAAAGAGTTTACGTAATTATCGGGCAGTTTACCCTAGTTAATAATCATGACATGTTTTCTGTAACAAAGTATCTTACACAAGGGGGAAACTGACTGTCGAGGTAAGAACTAGTTTTGTCTTGACCTTGAAAATACAGTGGCCAGCACCAGCAGTGTACCACTACACTGCTTGATGAAGGAATTAGACGCGTTTTTCCGTTTCCGAGTTGTGGTCGTCTTCGCGACCATCTAGTTGTAAACCAGACGAAAATCTTCTAGTTGGGACCACAGAAAGTCATTCGTGGTCGTGTTTACGTGCACAAGTCAATGTGATTGCAGGTCTTCTTTTTTCAACGCCGCATGTTTTTGATCAAGAAGTGTGGTTGTCTATTAAGGCAAATTGAAGTTCTATGAGGTTAAGAGGTATTAAATAAGCTTATATATAGTGGTGCGTTGTTTTAGCAGAGCTGGGCTCTGAACCGTTCATCTGTTAAGCGTTATATAATGAATATTACGAAGTTAACATTGGCGTTAACGATTTAATTTTTAGGTTAGATTTGAAGATCATTAGCAGACTCATTTTCATTAACTTCCGTTACAACTCATGTCCGTTAATTCAAGTCCTTTAACCTCTGGTGAAAATTAAATTATTACAACAGGTAATCTCCTGAAAGTTCATCCTCTTATTTTAGACACAGATATAGAGTCCTAAAATGTGGCAAGTCAGTCAATCTTTCAAGTCAGTGCTGCCTCAACTTTCGTGGGGGGGGGGGTTCAGCGCTGCTCTGAGTGCGGTATGTCTGTACCTACACAGGAGAGCAATGACCAATGGGTGTTAATTATTCTTGGCATTTCTAATTCCTTACGACTTCAGGTAAATGTATCTAAATCTTCATTCAATAGATCGAATTGTTCTTAAATATTTCATTGATATATACATGTTTACAAACGTGATGCACTATACAATGACTTAAATAAGCATCAACTGGACGATGTATATATATGTAAAAAATCCAGAGGAAACAGTAAATGATGCGTAGTATTGTTTTCCATTTTCTACATTCGCCACCTACAGTCTCAATTTTTTATCTCATAATCTGAAATTATTTTTCTGCTGTAAATTGTGCACATATATGTAGATTAATTAGATTTGTTGGAGTTCTAGAGGCTCGAAGAGGAGTAGTATGCATAATTTTAGAGTTATCTCTAGGTGTTCGTTTTTGTTTCTGAAATGAAAATTAACGTTGACAGATTATCGTTAACTCACATTACATTCCTCAAGCCATAACGAATTAACGATTTTAGAAGTCGATTTTCTTATGAACGGATTAACGATTATGGCAGCGTTTACAACGAAATAGCGTAACTGAAAACTGGGATTGTGCATAAACCGGTGTGGAGGAAGTGGAGATTTGTATGTTTACTTACAATTAAAGTGAGCCTGTCATGGTTTGCGAGAGAGGGCACTGCATGCATACCGAGTTATGTCCACGTCACCGCTCTTTTTGCTAACAAACACAAGCACAATTGTGGTAGCAAATGCAACATGTCGGCTGCTCACGGAAACTAGCCTCAGCCTGCTCGATGCTGCTGAATGCTGAGGTTTCCTCCCAGTAAACATATGGGAGTTGGAGGGGATGTAACACCCGCTGTGTAGTCTAGTGGTGTTCTGCCTTGGGACTCTGTGCAGAAACTTTATTTGGTTACTAAGGCAAAACACTTATTAAAATAGGAATAATGTTCACGGCGAACGTTTAAGTAAGTCGCACGTTAGTAAGTCTTCAAATGTATGCCTTTGTTCGTTTTCTCTATGTCATAATTCACTTTAACATTCGGTAACTCACTACAGAGATTCGTGACTATGAAGTAAGTTCATAGCAACATCATAGTTCCGTACATATAGTAAACTATGACTAATTCTTAGTCCAATGAGTTTCTCGGACCCATACTTGCTGCCTAGATAAGGTTCATTTGCTTGTTAAATCAACAAAGAAGAACTCTTTGAGCCGTTGAAAACAGAGTATAAAAGTAGTGCGAACAACCAATGGGTGCAACTTCGTCACATTTCGTTTTAGGTTACCTAATTGGCGGCGCAAAAAAGTAAAATGATCTCCAGTTCAAATTATTATTTCTGCCCGTCTGCACCACCCAAATCCATGGTCCAGAAGTTTTTTATCAGACTGAATCAGTTAATTATTATCATTCAGTAAATTTTGATATCTAGGGATATCGTCTGTAAAAAGGACTCACAAAAAGTGTAGTCGCCCTCTCGTACTTTTAAGTATTTTTTTAAACTCGTCACTCAACGAACCTCCACAGCAGTGTTCGGCATGCATGTCGTGTATAATGGGCTGCACATCGTAGGGTTATATCATTAAATGATACCCAGTTCCATAACTTCGAGTTCAGTATTGTAGACTTGTAGTATTGTGGTTCCTTTCACCCATTAAATATTGCAAAAAATCTTTCGAAATATCTCGCTTTGAACATTTTGAATGTGTTGAGTTCTCGTAAGATATTAGCTACCACATTGGCCATAGATTCCTCTGCCCTGGTACAGTTTATTTACTGCTATTTTTTAGCGTCAACTCGTTAGTGTTACGCCAAATGATGTTTGCTGTCTAAGCACAGGCACTGCAGTTTCCATGAATTACTGTAAATTAAATCCACTTTTGCACGTGATGGACGGCAATATTATCCGTAAATATTTTTCAGGGGTTACTTCTAAGTTCTCTCTTGCAGTTCGCCTGTAGGCTACCTTTGGGAAAAACTAGTTTTGCCGTCTCGACAATGGCGTACCTGCCCCGCGACGATGGCGGAATGAGGGCGCGGCAAGATGATGATGGCTGCGGTGTGGCTGAGGCCACGACCTCCTTCATCTCACGGAACAAGATGTGGCTTCTGGCCGCTGCCGCTGTGGCTGGGACGGTAAAACTTGTCGGCATCGTCAGGAGAAAGCGACTGAGGTGCTCAGATCCAGAAAATTATAGTTGTTTTTAAAAAGATAGCACAGCTAATATTGTTAGTAAGACGATGTTAAGGTTAGTAACTAAACACGTTAACATTTAAAGAACCTTTTTCTGCAATAGAAATACATAGTGACGGCCAGTGTTATGTTTCTAAAAATTGACTTAAGTTAAACGTTATAGATGTTGATATTAGTGAAGGGATAGAGCTCGGTATAAAGTAAAATGCTTAATGTGAGACTTGCCTTCAACTGATGAACCCAGTTATTTGAACCGTGCAAAAAGTGTGCTTGTTTGCCTGTACGTTCTAATGAGCTGCTTTCTCTGTTCAAACAATAGGAATGTATACATACAACTGTCTCATTTCCAGTTCACTCCAAATTTGAAAAGATAACCGATTCTTTACTAGTGACTCTTGTTAAGTAAACTGAACTAACGGTTCACATTTTAGCGATATTTTATTGTACACACAGATGCGTGGCATGGGTACGACAAAATATTGAGGAATTCTGAAGTAGAAACTAGGGGTAAGAGAATAACGTGTAGACCTGCTTTAGGAAGTGGTCTTCTTACTTCACTATCAAGTTTTTCTCTTTAAAAATTCCCGGTAGCAACTGCTATATCATTATAAGGCCTAAAAATGACTCGAAATTAAGAACTGTGGCAAATCAGCGCTAAATATTCCCGAAAGGAATAATCGTAATCCTAGTTCTGAATGTTCCCGAAAACATTCAATTTACCGGCGCCTCTGTACGATAATTTTTAACCTTAAGTAGCGTTTCATTTTAACTCAAGCAGCCCCAACTCGGAATTAAGTACCTTACAAACCAAAACGACAGCTACGAGCCTTCTCTGCTTTCCCAGCAATATAAAAATTTCCATGATGTAAATCCACGTTAAGATGCCAATGCTCAAACCTCACCTGAACTTAATCGAACTCACCGTCAGAAACAACCAGAAAATGGTTTATGATGTAACTGAAATATCATTAGAAATATCCGTAGAGTTTAACCAGTAGTTACTGCTGGCGATCAAACTGCATTGAAGCATCATGTAGGCTCTTTATTCACTTTAGTGCATTGAGAGTCTTTTGCAGGTATGGATCTGATAGCTGTGTATGCATTTCATCCTCATGCTACCGTGTGTATTTTGGTGTTTGGAACTCTTGGGCTCAATACTTATTAGTTTGTTCATTAAACATACCATCATAATTGCACCAGACCCAACTCAATATATTGCGCTTTTACTCAGAAGATTATAGACCAGAACCGAACGCTATATAATTTTATATATTTTTGCTCAGGTTGGGATACTAAGAAAAGAATGGAAGTTTTCATAATTATAATCCGCATTACCTAGACAACATCCTTATCCTTCCACACAAGATACTCAAGTTTTCCCATGTTTGCCAACGTTTAAGACGAGCATAGATACCTTAAGAGCCTGTTTGGGACCAGAATTTCTCTGCCCTCCAATGTTTATCAGTCTCTAGCTCAACTATCCATTGTTTATTCGTCCGGAATATAGGTTTTACGAACCCAGGGCGAGGAGTACACTAAGAGTGCAAGTCCTAAGACTAACATTAACAACAGGTGGTTAACGCCAAAAGTGTGTCTATTAGATAAATAGCTGTTTTCTTTGGAAAAGTGACCAAATGGTTGCCATGGTTGCGAGAACACCATAAATTATAGTGTCCGTTATTGAGGGGACCCAGCCCTAAATCTGAAACTAATATTAGAACTACGGGTAGAGAAAGAATTTAGAGGGTAGTTGTAGTTGGGAACTTCTATGAATGGTCAAAATCAAGTGTTGTAGGCAAGGGGAGTAATGGAGAACCTGCATCATGTTTCAAGATTGAACGCAGTCTCCCACGGGGCACGGCGTAATTTGTCGGTCCCGATCGTGCTCCCCTACACCAGTGGTGCCCAAACTCTGCTATGCCGGGCACGTGCCCCTGGAGAACTTCTTACATGTCCTCGCACCCCCTAAAAAATTAAGTACCCATATGATGATGACAAATTAAATTTATACTAACTTTTGTGTCACGAATTGAAGTTAATTTGTGAATGACTGAAAAACAAATTTAAAAGTATGTATTTCGCACCCTTGAAAAAGTCCTCTTGCACCCTTAGGAGGTACATGCATGCACCCCTGTTTGTACTGGACTGTATACATAGTACTGTAACCAGCGGCCTAATGGTATCCTTTTCCATGATCCTTGTAGGTACTTATCGTATCAATTAACACAACTTCATCAACTTTGAAACCAAGCCTGACGCCTGCTCATTTTAATTCGAAACATACATAAAAATAAATTGTAATGGAGTCTTCAAGCACTTCCTTTGAGCTTAAAAATTCAAACTGTTTGCTTGAAAAAAAAAAAAATGTTACTGATTCTCGGAGACCACGACCATAAATGCCAGCGTACGCGAGCCTTCTTCGACTCACCTTCCAATCTCTAGCAACTGAAAGGCGAATCAACAACCCGTAAATACTGTCGTTCTTCTAGAACGTTCTCATATATGTAACAAGATCTGCCCTGAAACCCTGTGAAGGTGCCACGCATATTGTAAAAGTCTACCTCGTGTCAGTACTAAACTGCCCCAATGATCACCATGGAATATTTCTTACTGCAGGACACTGTGGAGCGATGAGACAAGGAACGTTGTAATCCACCACTGCATCCCCCCCAGCAAGACCTGCCCCAGCCTCACACCGTTTGCCATCAAGCTTGAGTCTTTTTACCGACTCATGAAAATAGAATACAAGGTGAGTAATGTCACATGACTGTCCTTGTCCTTTTTTGAAGTACGACGAGGTGGTGAAGCGTTGCTGAGTTTAGGTAATGGCTAATGGTAGACGGGACGTTAACTTGACCGCACGAACTGGTTTGTCCTGCGGATATAGGCTAACCGGTCCTAAAGAGTTGTACGGCTGCAGTTGATCGCTGATCGTCAAGAACTATGGCGCCATCAATATAAGATACGGTGCAGAGCTGTCGCTTCTGCTAGGAAGGCTGGATAACTATTGAGGGCACACAAAAGAGCGTAGCTCATGATTTGTTTAGTTTTTAAGCCTCTATCGTGAATTAGGCAGTAGAATATTTAATTATTTATTGCATCTGTTCAGTCAGCGCATCGTTTAATATATACGAGGTAGAATGGTATGTTTGTGATTATAGCCTAAATCATTGAGTACGCTGAAGAACGCTTGTTATCTTCGATCATAAAAAGTTAGAACATCTATGTACTCGTTAGAGCATCCATGGACTCGAACCACATATGTATATCCTACTAGATGCATGATAGACTAAGACTCACACACCTGCTTGACTGCAGGGATATGCTCATGAATTCACTGATTTTTCAAACGAACATCAATATCACTAGTTTCATCAGGCAGCAAATGAGCATAATTATTAAAACCACACTGAAGAAAGGGCGAAAGAAGTGTTCGAAGAAAGCGTATGTTGATAAAGGTAAGCCTCTGTCTCTAATTAGACGTCTCTGTGAAATTCAGGATTAATACGGACTACTGAATTTAGATTGTAATAAATTTACTAAACATGTGCAGTACGATTATGAAATGCCGCTGGGACCCAAAAAGAAGGGGCCCTGGATCACCATCAACGGAGAAGATATCGCTGACACCGAAATCATCATCGACAGGCTGCAGAAGATGTTCAACAAATATCCTGATGCCAGCGTACCAAAGGACGAACAGGCTGTTGGTGTGGCGATGAGGATTATGTTGGAAGAACATTTCTACTGGTAAATTGATATTCTGTATCGCCGTTAGAAGGTATTCAATTTTCATTGCTCTCTCTATAGCCTTGGTTTCTGAAGTGCAAGGCACTCGCCCCCAGGGGAAGCGGTTGGACAGAGTAAGATCGTAGAGAGACGAATAGATGACACTAAGGAATTAGTTATTTATTGCACTAATGCCTTATAAATCCAATATCTGTGAAACGTAAAGGTTCTCATGTGCTTTTATGAAAAAGCAGAAGGTTCTCAGAAGTTCAGAACCCGCCTGGAAGCCAAGGGGCGTCACAAGAAAGTTTTTAAAACTGTTGCTGTAAGCTCATAGCACTGTCAAGTTGGAACTGACGTTTGAAACGGATGAGAGATGTGAATTTTTGTGAAATCTGCTCTACTTATAATTTGGCCGAAAGATTTTTTTAGCGTCAAAGAGATAAAATGGAGCCACTGGAATGAAAGTAAGTGAAATATGTTCCTATCGACGGAAGCTCAGATCAGAAATAAAAGTTGAAACAAGTTAATTTTATAATTTTTGCAGAGAGCAGCTACAGGCAGTTGTACAATTCATTGCTTTTCTTTGATTGCGATGTAAAAATACACAGTGCCGGCCACTTTAGCGGGCAGCATCTGTATTGCAATGGCCGTTGCACTTTTCCTCTCATCCCGTAACTAAGATAGTACTGATAACGTTTATCATCTGACGGCTTATCTTTCATGGGTTAAAAAGCTGTTCCTGTACAATAAAGAAATGCGATATTCTTATACTAATAAACAATTATGTGTTACGGCCTAGCTGACGGCTATGGTATCCCGTAGATCCCCCCCCCCCTGCTGCATAACCGCTAGCTTTATTCTTGTTCTTATCTTATAATCCATTCTTCCATTCCTTGGTGTTTTTTATATCCGGCTTTCAGCTTTCTAATGATAACTAGAACACTCTGAGAGCGCATACCTCCTCCAAGCAAGGCAACGGCAAAGAAAAAATTCAAATTGGCTCTGAAACCATGATGTTCTTTAAATCAACTCTAAAATCTAATCATTTGTGCTTTTTGATAGTATTAACAGTTTCTGTAATTTTTTATTAAGATCCATTCACAACATTTTCAGTTATGCTGCTGACAAGCATTATGACAAACATGAGTCAAACACACAAACAAACCAATCGATCTGAACCGAAATTCAATCATTTATGCCTTTTAACATTGCTAACAAATACTGCAAATTTCATAAAAATCCATTCATACCTTTTTTAGTAATTGTGCTAATAAGCATAAAATCAAACACAATGACAAACAAATGAAAGAAAAAACAGATCATGACAAAATTTAGCCATTTACTCTTTGTAATGAACCTAACAACTCATGTAAATTTCACGAAAATCCGTCCATAACTTTCTGAGTTATGGCCTTAGCAAAAATGAGGCAGACTAACAAGCAAGAGGATGAACGGATCTTCACCAAAAGTTAGACATCTGCTCCTCCTAACATACTTTACAAGCCTTGTAATTTTCGTCAAAGTCTGTCAATAACTTTTTGAGTTACGTCGGTGACAGACACACTGAATAACCGAATAACAGACAACGACCTACAGACAAACAGGACGGAAACATAACCTCCTTGGCGGAGGTCATCATGTCTGTTAGTAATAGTTATACTCAGGATTACAACTCAAAGTGGGCGGGGACTACATCGAGCTCATGCTGTTCTCCAACTGTCTTAGTGGCACGTATGCTATATGCTAACTAAATTTAAATGTGCAATTCTTTAGTGGATTTCACATATACTGTATAGCAGTTGGTGTCCAGTTTACCAACTACCTCAAGTTTCCGTCCCATCTTAAATGTTAATGTTATGCTAGCAGGTTCCACGAACCATGCTTGTGCTTCAATAAGTGGCTGATATTGTGCACGCCATGTAATTGTGCTGGATAACTGGCTATTAGCCCGTCACTGCCGACTGGTTGCCAAATTTCGGGTTTTGGGAGTCGGAAGCCACAGCTAGCCATTTCCTACAGCAGTAGCTTGCAGGAGAGTGAGCAGAGATTCGCTACAGTTACGTTTCCTCCGACCCCTCTACATTCAACTGCTGAAATAGTCTATAGTTCGTTTTACAACTATTCGTATCTTGTTACAATATTTTCAGGGGTGATCTTGTAAATATAGAAATATTTAATATGTATTTCCACTGTCATATGTACATACATTGTGGATAATGGAGCCTAATTGATTTTGAGATACATTTAATTCAGATATTATCATGTACCTACATGTATATCTACGTTACTATATCAGGTAACCCAGAAGGTTATTGCTGCTTCCATTCGACAATTCGCTGTGAAAACCGCATGAACTTTATTGGTTATCTGATCATTTTAATACTGCTATCAGGGGGATTGCATCGTGGCGGTACGACGAGGACAACCTCAAGACAGTGTTTAAGGTATCGAACATACCCCTAGTGCTAGGCCTGCTCTTTAGAAGTGTCTACAAGAGGCGCTTTTTGAAGGCGCTGTACCTGCAGGGCACGGGCCGCCACAGTCACGAGGAAATTCACTGGCTTATGAAGAAAGACCTGGAGGCGCTCTCTGCTTATATTGGTGAGTGGAACGGTTATGGGAAATTCCCAGTTTCCGTTTCTGACAAGGGCCTATTATTCACAGAAATAAATCCGACTAGGTTATGAACAATGGATGGCTCATTAGACCGATTCCAAGGCAGGATATGAAGGATATTAGCCATGGTTCGAGTCCAATCTAAGCTGTTGCCCTCATGCAAAAGCCTCCCAAGGGCACATCTTATGAGGCAGATTAGATTAGAGAGGCGGCTGTAGACGGACCAAAGGCCCATTCCCAGAGAGAGACACCGGGATTTACACCACGGCCTTCTACGAACTATTGCCATTAAAAATACGAAGAGTCGAGCCAGGACTCGGTCTGGGGACCTTGAGACTACCACGCCGCCCCTCTAACCACTAAGCCACTACAGCTGGAACTAAGCCACCACAGTTTAGCACGGTAAGTTTCGTATAGGACTTAGGAAAACGGTAGTCGTAGGGTTTCTTCTGCTATATGACAAGTTACATATTGCAGCACAGTGTAGTTACATTGTATTCTTACAGAAAATAATGCCGCAGAGCTACTTTAGCTGCAGGTATGAAGCAGACCATGAGCTGATTTACGAGCTAATGCCATAAAAACCAAAGCTGCAGAGGATGCTGCTCCCTTTACTTGTGAAGGCAATTTTGGATACTTGAAGATCGCGAGTGGAATTCGAAAAATGGTCAGATGGGTTTGCTACATTCCAAGATTTTCCAGACCAGCAGCTCCTAAAGCTCTTGATTCAAAGCTAAAAAATTGTAGGTATTAACTCCTGCAGCTGCAGATAATTGCGACTTCGCCGCTAATGTACCATATATATGTTTACCGTATACTTATATTGTATGTAAATCACAACTGAGCACAAGCTAGGCGCATGGCTTGTACATTCTATACGGGAGAAATAACTAAATAACATTCATTAGCCGAAAAACGCTTGATTAGGAGCCAAGTCTCCTATACTGTATATATAAACAGCAAGTCTATCACATAGTCATAATATGTTAACATGCATATTAATACCACGTGTTTTACTGGGGACGTGTTGTATTATAATCGTTGTACTGCATAAAATCAGTACATTTCTTGCAGGTGAGAAGCAGTTCTTCCACGGGGACGACCTGCACGTAGTGGACTGTGCGATCTTCGGCTTCCTTTCTCAGATCATCTACAACGACGTCGGATCTCCATACGAACGCTACGTTAGAGGTATCTTGGTAGTCTTAATTGTACTTCTGTATGTATCTGCTGTCACTGTTGCGTAGAAAATAGTAGAAATCTTGTACTACTCCTTTCATTATTTACTTTCCAGAGGTTAGGTTCCATAAAACATTTTAATTCACCGTATAGAAAATACTTCTTCCTTTCCGGCTTTGTTGTAAGCTTTCTGAGTGCAGGGTTCTAATAATTACATTGAACAACGTTAATAAATTTTAAAATTATTTAAAACATATTACTGTCAAATGAGATGGACAAAAATGTGAGCGTTGAATTAAGCGCTGCCATGTAGCTCTCAGCATAATTACAGTTTGTGGTGTTTGAATTATATTTAATTTTGGGAATTCAGTCCTTCAACTCCCAGAGCTCTCCTATATATGGCGGAGGTTGCAAACAATACTATTCAACAAAATCCCATATTTTATTTGGCCTAAGCTATGGGGTTGGAGTGTTCCTGTTTTCTGCGGCGTTGTTTCAGTTACTTGCTGGGTTAATCCTACAACAGTGGCTGCCCGGTACATTTTTTTATTAAGTTTCAATTTTTCTCTCTATGCAGAAGACTTCCCAAACCTGCTGGCCTACTCTGACAGAGTCAAAGAGCGTCTATGGCCGGACTGGGACACGTGCCTCGCTAAACCGTAAACATTTCCAACGTCTACACCTGCAGCTGCTGCATCTTTATTTCCATTGAATAATAATTAATAATAATAATGAGAGTTCTGCATTTGACTTTTCCGTGTCTGTTGATCCTTCAGAATATTGTTGTTGCAAAATCGCTTCTGTTGGATAGTAAGCGAAGTGTTCATTCTATTCTCTGAGAGTAACGGTGAACTTTGAAGGGAGTGCACCTGAGCAGTTACTGTTACGACCCAAACAGGAATAAATCAGCACTGCTTCATATATTGGTCAAATAATCCAGTTTGATCAGTTCTGCCTCCCCGAATTCGATACCGAGTCTACTTAAACAACACAAAAGCGCTAAGTTTTCTGAGTTCTACTTCCTTTCAATTGTGTAGAGATTCCCGAAACTACGCCAGTTACCCTAGCTCAGCAAGCTAACATGATGACTAACATTTTACTAACTTCTCTAGCAAACACACATTTGTGTTTACGAGAGCTTAACAAAACATTCGGATGATAAATCCAGTGAACTTGTTCGTCTGACTATCGTGTGAACCTGGCTTTATAGGGTAGTACGGATGTACGCTAAACCCAAGTAGGTCAGCTTTGAGTTTTTGGAGTCCAAATGAGAGTGACGTCATCATCACCACCATCGACACACGACGGCAGGAGTGCTGTGGCACTGCCACATAATTTCATTCTACGCCTAAGTCACCATTTCCGACGGAAGCTCTACCTTTGATTGACTATAGTTTCATTGTTCGACATATAATACACACATGTAAAATATAATCACTTCTACTTGAAAGTAAATCAACACAATATAACAAACACCGTCGTGTGTTTGTTTATATATTTATGTGTAGATATCTTTCGTGTCACGTTCTTAACGAAATAGATAAGCGAAAAATAGGCCAGGCTGCACATTTTGTAAATCGATTACTAGGTTGCAGAAGATGGCGAAGGCTGATTCTTATTCCTTTATTTGAAGACACGTCTTGCTTGGAACACTTTTTGAAATCGGAACAATTTGTATGCAGCTTCTGGAGTCCGATTTTATTACTTTTTTTCACTCAGGTCACGACGCGTAAATTCGGCAGATGACCAACGGAGCACTCACGAGATGATGATTCTTTACTTGTAGTGGACAACTATTTCTTTTAACTTACCGTCTTTTTTTTTTTCTTCTTCTTCTTCTACAGCAGTATTATATCCCTGTTCAGAGGGGATCGCTGAAGCAGATCTTGCTATTCCATGTATTTCTCTCCATTACCATGTGTTTCTCCAGCTCCATATCACGCATATCATCCCTCACATTGTCGTTCTCTGACGGTGCGAATTTTCATAGCCGCAAAATTTCATCACTTCAGTGAAGCAGATATTTAAGTTCGCAAGACGGCATCTTGGCTACGGAGCGCTTACATGTATACAAGCTGGCTGGAGTTACATTAAAGTTTATTGCAGTGTTTTACTCGAGATTTACTTTTGTCTCTCACTATATTGAAGACGCACGTCTAATTAAGATGGAAGATAGGGAACGTATACGGAGTACAAGACTACTATAGTCTACGAATGGGGAGAGAGATGAATCGTCTATGCAATACAGTCAAGAAAGGCTTGAAGCAGAAAGGTAACAGAAGTGAATGAAAGCTGCTGATAAGCGTGAGCAGGAAAATGTGGAAACGGCAAGTCATAGAAAAGAGAACCTAAGGTTGACAGCATGACTATGGATCATTTCAGAAAATGATCCAATTCAGAGAAGATTCCGCAACAACCTATATTAATAAAGATATCGATTATTGCGTGAATTGTTTCACGCACGGGTCCACTAGTGTTTTATATTTCGTTTCCCGATTAGAAGGTCTGTCATAACATTATATGCTTTTGACTTGAGTGGTTCATTTTGGAAAGCGGGTAGCGTTTGTTACATTACTTGGTATTTACAGTCGGGACAGCGCTTTCATTGTCCTTTAATACTGAGGTTAGTCAACAGCAAGCAGACTTACACTTTGCGAGTTCGAGAAATTGGTTGGGATGCAATAGAGGTATGGGTCTGAGGACGAGTAACTTTCCCATGGCCATGAGTATTAAATTAAAAGGGCCTAACTCATTTATTTCAGAAGAAAGTTGATCTTTCAAAAGTAAAATAACCTATCAGGCTGGGCTAGTCTCTCGAATATTGGATGATCTTAGTGAATCCTTTTGAGGGAAAGATTGAGATTGGGTAGGCACATCCTAGGGTGGAGCTGTAGTGTCCTGAATTTCTTAATAATCGAAATTGTGTTGCAGTTTTGGAGGGTCTGGTGCAACCTTATGTATAATAACTGATGCAATTGCAGCTATTTTGATGAAAAACTACAGGCTTACGACATACTCCATACATGGCTTTAGTACAATCTGGTGCTGCTCTCGATCGAGGCATCGCAAGAACCTTATAAGGAATCCAGTATAAAGAGTTATAAAACTACAACACTGTTACTCTAGATGAACAACACAGACACTTCCTTGAAGTATTACTCGGTGATCATGCCAAGGCTAGACTTAACAATCACACGTGACACGGTCAACTTAACAAGCGGACGTTGAGCTGACATGTCGTTCCTGCTCCCGTATCTACGTTCCCGACTCTGACGGTGTATTGAGGGAAGATGTGCAAGCTGAATTTCCTCTCATCAGTTGGAGTGCAATGGAACAGTGTGACCCTGGCGTTAGAACGAGAGCGTTGCAATTACCGTGGAGAATGAAGACCACAGTACAAGTATCCGTTTTACTGTGGTTCAAGTGTTACATATTAATAGCAGGTAAAACTGCCAGCCACAACCGAAGAGTCATTGTTTAAATCAATTCTTCAATCGAATACCACTCGAGATTTGCTGGCCAACGGCTTCGAGATCGAGTACAAACTAAATGCATCTCCAAGGTATTTTGTTCCAGCAAAAAAAAAATAAAATGGATTGACAAGTTATAAAAATAGATTAGGCATTGTATCTAAATTAATTGGCCTGTTCAAAATGTACCCGAGATACAACACCTGATATGTTTAAAAGGAAGTGCGCCGCTCAGCTGAAACACGAAGCAGAAACATGTCGCTCTAAATCTATAATTTAAATTGATGTACATCTTCCAACAGTGAATGAGCGCCTTTCTCAAAGCTAAATATGTGCTGCAATGAAGTCTTCAGTTGAGTGTGCGTCCAATCGTAGCAGAACACAGTTGTTCGGAGAAGGTTAGAGCCAGAGCCTCGGCTGCTCTCTAGGAATGGACCGGTCGGTCTTCCGTTTGCCAACTACAGTACATCTAATCTCAGTTCCCGTTCCATTGGATGGTCGAAGTCGATTTAACTCAAACCCACTCGACTTTCTTGTCCAGGACTGCAGGCAGAGCTTCAGCTGATGTAAATTTAGGCGACTGAAACGTCCATTTTACCGGTGTAGGGTGAAGTTTATGGAAATCTCACACGTAATCGAATGAGGATCAACGCCTGAAACGGTTATTAACGGGTTGCAGACGGAGTACCTACCGTAAGTTTCGGACAAGTTTAGCCCCTAAGGATCAATTTCGCCACCCAATCAGAGGTGTCTTAAATTGCCATAACTGGATCAGCACTTCCTTATAGGACTCCTCGATAAAAATATTACTGCCATTTGAGCTTCTCAGGATACAGGTATTTACGTTGCATAAATTTTCCCGAACTCTTGGCACGAATGAAAACTCCTTATTTATTGTCTTATAAATTTATACGTACTGCATTCTTTTGTTTTACGAAGATGATACGAATACTCTAACATATTTGCAGCCTGGGCCCGTTCGAATGGGCAGCAATATTAAATCTTTGTGGGTTAACTTAACCAAATCTGCAGATAGGTGCACAAACTGACTTGTTGGTTCAAGCGTCAGACGTTGAGTCCTTGTCAATTACGTGTGAGACATCCAAGAATTCAATCTGGAGTTTTCAAGCGGATCAACATAATTGGGCTGCTTCTAGCACTTGTAACACAATCCGAAAGGATGAAGCCGAAGTTCCTGTCTATATTTTATGAGAAGTCAAGTGGGCTTTTATCGGATCGATTTTGACGACACATTCGAACACGCTGTTGTTCACTAGATGGCCTGAATGACAAACACCTGTCACACGGGGGCTCCTGCCATTGGTTTCATTAGGATGAGAGTATTAAAGGGGTTGTTTTTCAGATCTGGGCTGAGAAGTTACAAATGTACAATCTCCAACACCTCTCTACAGGCGGGGTCTGCTTACGGAGGTTTCAGCGAGGCTATCCAGACGAGCAGTCTGGACAACCTCGGCTTTACCCCAGAAAGCCAACCGAACAGCCAGGGCCAGGCGATGCCAAGCGTGAGGGCCATTGTACAAATGGATCTTCAAATCCAACCAAAATTTTGCAACGTTGGTCACCGGACCAGGAATTCGGTTATGCTACGTCGAACTGTACATTTTGTTGATTGTTCATATATTTCACAAAAAAATTTGATAATTCTCATTTTTTTATTCTAGAAAATAAAAATTTAATTATTTAATAAAGTTGTGTATGGCTATTTAACAAATAATATCTTACACATCAATGTTTTTAGTAATAATAATTTTATGAGTAACTGCAGGAAAAGATAAACTACGCAACGGTAAATGATAATTGTATTGTTGGTGCAGTGTTAGGCGTGAGGAAAACTGATGAATGAAGGGCTATACATATATCGATTTCCTTTCAATGACTGCATCATCAAGAAAATAATAATGCACATATCGGCGTTTCTATTGTACCCCTTCGCCATGAGTTGCTGCGCAGTTCTTTCTGTGCCGATCAACGCGCACGTCAAAATATTATAGTTATTATATTTTGCAATTGTTACATGATTAATAATTAAATCTTAATGTATTATCTTCATGTTATTGTATTCATTTTGTTCTCAGCACGCTACATACTTCCCTATAAAATCAACTATAGTGAAATAAATGGACTCTGACCTGCTGGAGCAGCGAGAGTACGGTGCAACGTGTACTCTGAGCGACAGCGTAATAATTTATCTTTGCAATTATAAGGGTGCAGTAGGTCATACTGAGTTTTACAATAACGACATTACGGCAAGCGTCATTATTTTTTACAGACAGTACAAAATTCGCCATGAAAGTTATTGTGAACGGTTATATGTAAGACGCATGGAGCCATGATGGAGGAAGTTACATAAATGTTGCAGACGTGTTTTCTTTGAACAGTTGGTAAAATGTATTTTCTGTTAATTATATTCAGGAGGGACTGCAGAGCTCGATGCTGGTCACATTGCAGTCCTTTTGCTACGGAAATGTTTCTCTTCATATTATCAAATCGTATGATAATGGAAAGCACTAGCGTGACAGCAAAAATATTTAAATTCTAATTAAATACATTCTCCGCATCTCGTGGGTAAACACGGTGCTCATCAAGCACCTCTCTCTGCGGAAAGTCATATTACCGGTAGTCTGTAGCTAGTGCAGTATGTTAAGTCTTGTCCACAAAACAAATTCCACTTGCAGCTGNTGTTTAAATTCTAATTAAACACATTCTCCGCATCTCGTGGGTAAACACGGTGCTCATCAAGCACCTCTCTCTGCGGAAAGTCATATTACCGGTAGTCTGTAGCTAGTGCAGTATGTTAAGTCTTGTCCACAAAACAAATTTCACTTACAGCTGCTAATTTTACTTGTAGTATGTCTTATAGCATATAAATTTGATATAAAATTGTATACTCATATTCCAGCAACGCATTATCTATCCGTGTCAGTATTAATAAGGCAATGTAACACCACAGGATGCTGTACATCTTCCATATGAGATGTAATAAATGGATCTTCTCGTTTCTTTCTATCTGTTTTTTTTAAATGGCAAATTAAAACGGTAAGATCTTTGCAGAGACTCTTGGAAATGCCGGCTTAACCTTAGCATATAATCAGGCTGTACTTCGCCGCAAAGAGGGTAATGTCTCATGAAAATAGGACATAATAGATTAGATTAGATTAGATTAGATCAGATAGGCGGCAATAGACGAACCATGAGGCCCATTCCTAAAGAGACACCGGAACTTATGCCCCGGCCATTGCCATTATGTTAGTAGGAAGTAGAGGACTGGCTGTAGACGATAATCTTTCGTTCTATGTTTTCATTTCGTCGCGTTCGAATATGCATGTACTGTTGCACCATTGCAAGCAGAACTGTTTTCTACAAAAAAAAAAATTACTAAAGATTTCTAACAATATTAGTCGTCATATCCGCTGTCTGAGCAATCATCACCATAGAAGTATTTAAAGCCCCTTCGAATTTTGAGTGAAGTGAATGGCAACTTAGCGAGCGGTGCTATAATTCTGTTGGATAAGCAGGCACAGCAACAAATTTAAAGGCTGTGAAGAACAAACAAAGGAAAAAGTCTTTCGTCAGCAGGGCCAATTGGTTCGTTTGGGAATGGGCCTATTGGTTTATTTGGGAATGGGCCTATTTGTTTTGTTGGGAATGGCCCTATTGGTTATTAGGGAATGGGCCTATTGGTTCGTTGTGAATGGGCCTATTGGTTCGTTGGGAATGGGCCTATTGGTTCGTTGGGAATGGTCCTATTGGTTCGTTGGGAATGGGCCTATTGGTTCGTTGGGAATGGGCCTATTGGTTTCTTTGGGAATGGGCCTATTTGTTTCGTTGGGAATGGTCCTATTGGTTCCTAGGGAATGGCCTATTGGTTCGTTGGAAATGGGCCTATTGGTTCGTTGGGAATGGGCCTATTGGTTCGTCTACTGCCGCCTATCTAATCTAATCTAATCATCTTCAAGCCGGCGTTAAGTTCAATTTGAAACCGCCGGTGAGGCGCTTCGGAAGAACGCCGTTAGGAACTTTAGTGATGCACATTAATCGTTGTTTGTAGTTTCACATTTCTCCCACAAAATAACGTCAGCTTGGTCATTTAGTTACTTAAGAGTTTGTTGTAACGTAAAGTGCTCCTTTCCTATACATTTTCAATGTACATAGAAATGACGCCTGACGCTCTGATCGTGTCAGAAGTCGACTCTTCGATTCCTTATACGTTTTTATAGTATTGAGCCCTGATTGCCTTTACGATTACGAACATTTCTAAATTCTAAATGCAACGTTGTGATCATTCTCCTACAAAAAACGTGAGTTGTGTTTTCGTCAGAGCCTCTATAACTCCTTTATGATGTCAAACATTAATTTTTATATCAGAGGTGGACGCGGTACTGTTTCTATTCTCACGATCTTAAGAGATACTCATTTAACTACGAACATAGTTTATTTTGTCAATGGCTTCAGTGCGTTGCGTTCAAAATTAAGAGATCAAATGGAAGAAAAAAATGTTGTTTTAACGCTGTATTCCCCAGCATAATCCGTCTTTTGTTGCCAAGCGAGATGTACAAGTATGTTAGGATGTTTTACAAAATTTCAACGATGAGTAATTTCTTTGACTTTTTATCTTGCACAAATTTCTGTCTCTCTCT
>LQNS02000227.1:2827821-2842224 GCA_001587735.2 Parhyale hawaiensis
GGACATCAGTGCCTAACCTAAAATATAATGATAAATATTTTTAATTCATCGGCACACTTAGTATACTAGAATTTCATGTAGGCTGCCTACTATTCCGGTCGTTTCTTTTAAATTTTTGTGGAACAGGTCAGAGGTGGGTATTGCAGCTTACCACACTGAGACAGCCAAACTACCAGCCTTGTTTTTCTATCGTAAATAGGCCGCCGGTCGGCGCATCTGTCCACCCTTGGAAACTACTACTTGTGGTTGATGATGACTTTATCTTCGAAAAGGCAATTTACTATCGTAAGACATTCGGATTGTCAGCGGGGATTATTATTCAGGGTCTTCACTGCAAGGAACTTCGCTCAGTTCCATTACTGAAGAAATTTATTTTCCTTTCTGGAGGTGGAGTTTTATAATGGATAAAAAGACAAGCACTGTAATATTAAGATGAGTTTCATAACTGTATAAATAAATGATTGGTGTATAACTTTAGATCATAGGCGTCATAAGGTTCATATTTTTAGGAGGCTTAAGGCTTCTTAAACCAGATTTAAATATTTCTAAGGCTACCTAAGCTTTTGAGTATTCTTATTTCATTATACATGTACAGTATATTGAAAATAGGTAGCTGGGACTAAGCCCTCCTCTATCTTCCAATCCTAGTGACGCTGCTGCTTGAGATGCCTGCGGTCAATTAAAAAGAAGCTGTTTCTGAGTACCTATAGCTCTAAATAAAACATCATGAGCAATTTTTTTTTATTCTGGTGCAAAGAATGATAGAAAAATACAAAGAGTTGCAACTGTGGATATTTTCATGGCTTCGCAAGGCACTTCTCCCAGTCCGGCCACAGCTGCTGCTTGACTCGGTCGGAGTAGGCCAGCAAGTTCGGAAATTCTTCTGCACAGGAAGGAAAACTTAGAAATTCAATACGTGCTGAATGCACTGGCAGAACAGTACAACTTGACTAACATGGGGCACTGCCAAAGGAGCGAAATGGTTTTGGACTCGAAAAGAGATGGGTATGGTGGGTAAGCTAGAGACAAAGTGGCATGAGGATCAATAATGTTCATGAATACGAAATAAAAATGACAATTTACAACAAAATAAAACTTCTAGTTGCCTGTGAGTATGAGGAGGTGGAGCCATGTAGATTTTTTTCTTTTTTAATTCAAATGTATATGCAACCGTATTGCTGTGTGTGTGGTGCACTACCAACGACATTTTTTAAGTTTAAAAACCAATGCTGCTAAAATGTAACATTATTAAATATATAGGGTGGCATAACAACAAAACTATAACTCTTAGCAGCCTTATATATAGTAACGAAATGGGTAAATCCAAGAAGAAGAAGAAGAAGAAAATCGACAGCATCGAATAGTTACTGCTAGGCAATTTAAATAAACCTATTTATTCGTTTGATATTTGCGAATGTTTTAGAGAATTTACTATTTACCTCCGCAAGGAGATGAGTTTTTGCCTGTATTTGTCTGTTATTCTGTCTGTTAGTAGCATCAATAAGTTATGTAAGTACGGATCATTATGAAATTTACATGAACGGTGAGGAACGTCACAACAATAGATGATTAAAGTTTCATGTTGATTCGTCAGTCCGTTTGTCTTTTTCTCTGTCTATGTAAGCAGTGTATAAGGTAGCGAAATACCGGTTTTTGAGGGTAAGTTCCCCTCGCGCCGCCGGGTCATCGCGCCGCCCCTTCCGGTTTCCCAGGCCCCGCCCACTCCGGTTTGCACACACCCCCCCCCTCACCCCCGCAAAACCGGTAGTGCATTGGCCGTTATAAACCGGAAGCTCACGCGCGAGGGGAGCCGCGAGGGTAGGTTACCCTCAAAAACCGGTATTTCGCTACGTTATACAATACTTATGAACCCCTCAGTCTTTTAGCATCGTGTTCCTAGGCAGAGGCTCTACGCTCTCCAGCCGGAGGAAAAAGAAATTATATGACCTACTTTGTCAAAGTGCAGCCCTAATTTTATTTTATGTGTATTTTAAATTGACCTTATCCGCTGTCTAGCCACTTATCAAGAAAATCCATAATTAAAGGAACTATGGTTAATCACCCACCAATGCGTTAGGAGTCAGTTCTCCCGAAAATTAGATAATCGAATTGGTTATTACTCGATTTGCTCATTTTCTGTCTAAGAAGCGATGCAAAATCGAAATCAAAGTCGGTAAGAATCATACATTTTTAGGACCAGGAGTCTGAGTTGAATACAGCTTGCCCCAAGAGCCGGAGTCTGATGAAAATAGGCCTATTTTGTTCTACAATTGGAGTTCTTGGCGTCCACGAAGTTGTAACTGAAGTCGGACTCTTACTAGGCCCAGGAGTCGAGGTCGGAATGGAACATAATTCATCCCACTCTGCAGTCCAGAGACCTACCTCAAGCGAATCCAACTGACAGGCTAAGCATGACGATAAGGCACGACGTCTACAACCATACCTCTGATGTAGCGTTCGTACGGACAGCCTGGAGCGTTGTAGATGATCTGCGTCAGGAAGCCAAAGATGGCGCAGTCCACCACGTGCAGGTCATTACCGTGGAAATATTGTTTATTGCCTGCAATATACGTACCGTATCATCTTAATCCAGTTATTACATATGCAAGTTTATTGCTTCAAAACTCACTACAATTTGAGCGCAATAAGAGATAGGACACGTTTACTAGTTTTTCCCTGTCATTATTTCATAACCATAGCATACGCAGTAAACAGGGTGGTCCGGCTGCACTGTCGTCTCTCACGACGATTTTGCGTTCACGTAAGCTTTCCTGCGCGCGCCACCACTAAAATAAACAGTACCTAGGCAAACCTAACCTAGCCTAACCTAACCTACCCTTACCTAACCTTCTAACCTAACCTAACCTAACCCAATCTAACCTTTCTAACCTTACCTAACGTTACCTAACATTATCTAGCGTTACCTAACATTACCCAACGTTACCCAACATTACCTAACCTAACCCAACTTAATCAGCGATACAGCGAGCAGCGCGGCGCACCAACTTGAACGCCGCTCACGTGTACACGATCTGCGTGCACAAACACGCACACAAATCGTCGTGAGAGACGATAGCGCGGTCCGGCTGGTGGGCGGTCTTGGCGCCAGTCGTGCTGGTACGCCTTCGGGACTCCAATAGTCTCCAGAGCGAGGACTGGGCTTTGGAGAAAAGTTGTCCACATGTATCCCCCTGCTGGCCCTGACCTATGGACTAGGGCGGGCAGTGCACCCATGGATAGCTGCGGTCGCCCGGATGACCTCTGGACCAGCCAGTACACTTGTTTTTCCCCTCAGGGAAGCGACAGACGGTGCGGCAGCTCCCATCGTCAGCCTCCTCACCCTGGCTGGGAACGTCTAGAAAAATCCCAGGCCGACCACACTAAACACTTGCAGATCCTGCTGTCTATGTAACTCATTAATACTGTATTTACATACACAAGCACATGCAAACTGCGATCTGCACTTGCAATCATTTGAAACGGGTCCTTCTCTTCGTTCTGAACTCTGTAATTAGAAGGGGCAGCACAAGTTAATGGTTCAACTCCAGCGCTTATTTTTCCTGAATTTTGATAAAAAAAAATTTTTATCCAAATACGCCCAACTAATATCTGTACCCCGTTCATAGGTAAGATAAGTAACAAGCCCTTCACGCACAAGTGTTTAAATGTACGAAAATCATCTTATTTGTGAAATTCTTCTTAACAAGAACTACTGCCTTGCGCCAGATAGATATGGTTTCCGAGCATATTTTTCAAAGTAAATTCGATGCAGATAAAAAAGAAGAAGCATATATTCATAGCAATTAGCAGGCCTCACTTAATTGGTATAGATGCCATTACGTTCAGCGCAATGTGGTTGCAGCTGGACTGCACCTGCCGATCCTTGCGTTTCAGCACAATATAAGTTTACGCCAGCATTCAAATTACATGGGATAAAGTTAGTAAATGTAACTGCCATATATAGCTACATTTCCACTACACTGATAATTTTAATTACCATCTGAAGTAGAACAGACACACAACGGAGCAGTTTATGTGAAGAACGGACGTGCAGTCAGTACCGAGAGCAAATTTCTGCATCTATGACTCCACACGCGTGAGATAATGTGCGCAACGTCACCCGGACTTCGTCCGAAGCAACACAAGGTAAATCGGTATAGTTTCCTGTGGATCGTCTGTATGTTTCCGCTAGGCGCGTACACACGATAGACACATAAATGATGTGGTATCCTTGCGCCGCGTCCGAATGCGTTTCTGCGCCCGCTTAAGCAGCAGAAAAGTATGAAACTTTCTGAGTACTAATTAACTCCCAAATTTGAAGAGATTTCTGAAACTTTACTAGTGATACTTACCGAGTTAACTGACTTAACGGCCAAAATTATGATTAATTGCGAGATGTACACAGTTCTGCATACGAAGGATTAACAAATATTCAGAAGTTTGGCTCAGGGAGCTCGTACATGTGATTTATAGTATGAATCCATCCTTACAAAACGCCCGCGACTGATGATGTGAGCCAAGTAAGAATTGTTTAACTCTCCCTAACCCTTTATAATGCATTATAAGCACTAACCGATATAAGCAGACAACGCCTGCAGGTCCTTCTTCATAAACCAGTGAATTTCCTCGTAACTGTGGCGACCCGTGCCCTGCAGGTAGAGTGCCTTCATCAGCTGCTTCTTGTAGAGAAATTTGAAGAGCAGGCCGAGCACCAGCGGCATGTCGTAGATCTTAAATAGTGACTTAAGATTGTCCTCGTCGTATCTCCACGAAACGAATCCCCTGAGGACAGGGAATTTCATTCGGTAACCGTTTTTAAGCTAGCTCAATATTCCCGGAACAAATTATAGTATCAATTTGACAAATACTAAATATGCAACTGCAATAATTAAAAGTGAGATTCTTTGATCGTTCCTACGAAATCTCTAACTTCATCTTTAGGTGCTGCTTTACAAGTGTTTTAGATTTCCAGTATGTCTAAAGTAAGCAAGCTGCACTGTGGATTGAGATGATAATGTAAGTAATAAAAAAGCAATACAATGAATTACCATGCAAAAAATGATAGAAAAAACACAATAAGCTAGTTCAGAGGAGAAATTTTACAATCTAGCACACCATGGAAGTTAATATTTTTCTTAACATTACGGTTTGTATGCCGTCAAGCTTCCAATACGCCCGTATGGAATATGTACCGCACCAAATATCTCCGTTTTAAATGTTCCTGTATACTACTTTTTACGGTGTCATAGACTGCAGTGTAAAATACGAATGATTTAAAGGAAACCTGCTGTCAACAGATCCGGGAGTAAATTCGGGAAAGTCACTGACTAGAACGAGATAGGTTGCCTAACCTACAACTCACTTAAGAGCCCAATTTCGACGAGACCGAAATTGAAAATATTCGTGGTTAGAAAAACTAGACCTGCCCTCGCCTAACCTACCCAAAGTTATGAAGGGTTCTTTTCCAACTTACCCGAAATTAGTGCGGGTTTTGCGACAGTAGGACCTAAAGAGAGAGGTTTTCGGGTCCACGTCATTTTTAGGGGAGAAGTGAGCTAACCCTAACACATAACTACATGCACAGAGGTGGGCCATGGCGGCCCTGTTGCAAGAGTAAAAACTGCCCCAGGTTCGGATTACTTCCGGCCGTGAGTTTTTTTTTCTTCTTCTTCTTCTTGTTTCGAGCCTGTGACCGAACTGCAGAGGATTACCTTAGTCTAGTCAAATTGCTGCAATAGCGCAAGTGCTGTAAGTTGTTCCCTCACTAAACTGAATTCCTACAGTAAAATGAAGGAGTTTCCTCGGCCAATCATCTGAATGACTTGTAGAGCTGTCGTAAATACAGCATCGCGTATCTATAAAAATATTCAAATGTTAGCTGTCGTAAATACAGCAACGCGTGTCTATAAAATTATTCAAATGTTAGCCGTAAAAGCCAATGTACTTAACGAGCGTCACTAGTGAAATTTCGGATGCCTTCAGATTTGGAGGGAATCGGAACTGAACGAGCATTAAATTTTTGCCATTTAGGAGGTCACAGCGACGCTTTTGGACCGGAGTTGAAGAAACTCTGTCAGTTGACGATCGTGTGACCCCCGCACTGGCATAGCACAAGTAACAACTATTGAACGTAACCCACGCAGAGTTGATAAAAACATACAAATTATGCTCAAAAGTAGCAGGTGTTCAACTGATCGGAATATTTGAAATTCTATTCTTATATAGACGTAACAATATTACTCTTCGTCACCAAGATGGGGCAGCCGTGAGCCATATATGTCCTGTATCTACAGCTGATAAGCCTAATCAGGTTTATCTTAGTCACGAGAAGAGAACAAGAGTTCATACGCTTGAGCTGTGCAATAGGCTATCAAGATTCTATACTACTAAACATTCTCTCTGAGACTATGATGCCATCACTAAAATGTACATTGACATACACTTGGGCACTGTAATAGTTAAAAACTGCTCTTAAAGGCTTCAATACCTCTAACTTTATGTTTCTGCACAGCTTAGCTTAATAAATTTTGTTACTTTATTCTAGGTACTGTGATAAGAAGCTGAACTTCTATCTGATGGAGAAAATATCTCCATGATAGCAAAAACTCAACCGTAAGTGTGAGGAAGAGAAGCATTCGCTCACCAGTAGAGATGTTCTTCCAACATAATCCTCATCGCCACTCCAACAGCCTGCTCGTCCTTCGGTACGTTGGCGTCCGGAAATTTGTTGAATATTTTCTGCAGCCTGTCAATGATGATTTCGGAGTCGGCGATATCTTCTCCGTTGATGGTCACCCACGGAACCTTGTTTTTGGGTCCCATTGGCTCCTCGTACTCGTTCTGCACATATTGGGTACAATTATCGCATTTAGGGTCGTCCCGAAAGCAAAGCCTGCTATTTTTACTCCGCACGATAGGATCCGAGGGGATTACAAACTACATTATTATGTCATAATGATGACTGTATTTATGTAGTCATGACCTGGAAGTTTCATTTGTCTGTTGCAGATATTGACGGGGTGACTCTGTAGACTCTCTAAGGAAGCATTCCTTGTCATGGACGTGCATTAGAAGCAGAGATGCGTAAATGAATTCCTCCATGAAGAAAATTTTGAGCCATTTATCATTTATCGGTGCCTGGTGAACGTTTATGAAGCCGATGCCCAGCACCTTTACTGTACTGTGGCCGATGTACTCGATGTCAGCACAGTTTGGATATGTGTTCGTCGATTTCAGAGATATGAGTGACAAAGTGCCCTCAGCAAGCTCATGCAAAGCCATCCCACGCCCGCGCAAAGTAATGTGCATATAGAGATTTTATGGTTTGTTGCTGGCCATTAGAAAATCGAGAAATTCTGGTTCAGTTTGCTTTATGAAACGCATGAACTAAGTTGTTTTAAATAAAATTTGGACAGAGTATGATGAAGATTTACGTATTCAAGCCCTCAACTTGCGTCTATAAATTATTATTCTGTTATTTTTTACATCATAGCCCTTCGGAGGCCATAGGGTTAAGCTAGGTTCGTCCATCTTATATTATGAGGAGCAGGGCCCGCCAAGAGGCTTGCGTAGGTTATCTTACCTATGTACTAGCTAGGCCTTCTGGACGTTTGTGTTTGGGCCAAATTTACTTCCTTCTGCCTTCATTCCCCTACTGATGTTACTTTTCTCAGTTCCTCCTCCTCTTTCCCGACTTGCAGTTCCCATCGCGTTGATCATGTGTTGGAGCACACTCGTACATGGGTTCCCCTTTTCTATCGACATTATTGACGACATACTATATGGCCCTTCTGTCTTCCTCTATGAGATCATATTTGCTATGGACACAGAGGCTTAAACTACTTACTAAAATTAAATTTACGTTATTGCTTATAGCAGACTCAAGCAATAGCACACTCTTCGGAAAATATTAGCCATTTTTTAGCTGTGAAAACATGGCTGTGATAGGATAGGTGATTTACCGTGGAACTGTGCGGTATGTAGAGCCTTTTTGACTGTTCTTCTGTTTATTGGGACATCTCATGTCGAATACCATTAATTCGAGCGTGTCAACAAATAAATCTCACCCTAAGGTCGCTTTGCCGCCGTCAAAAATATACAAATACAATCGTAGGATTTCGCTATTGCATTCGTCACAATAACAGCTTCGTTTGGTGGGCAATAAGCTTTGACGGAAACGAAAGTCTAGCGTGAATCCACCTGATAAGTCTACGTTAAAATCCCATTAAGGCGGATCGTTTGAAGTCTTTCCTCCACGTAACCGTCCGAATGAATGGTTGTGAAACTCTAAACACAACTGTGGGTCTACCAAAACTTGCTAATATGTTAGCGGCCAAGTCAGTTGGCTGAATCGAGACTCACTAGTGACGTTTTCGGTCTCTTTAGATTTACGGTGAATTAGCACTGAGATATCTGTGCCTTATATTGTTCTGTTTGAACTCCCCAGTGATGCATGCAAACGTTTAGCCGGAAGAATATACATATACTCAAGAGACTCTTGAGCGAACCGGCCGGGAGAGTCATGGTAAGTACAGTACCTCCAAGATCCTCCATCTTCTTCACACTAGATCAACTATTAAAGGACCATTTACGTAACCGCTCTCACCTTGTAGTCGATTTTCATTAGCCGGAAGAAGGACTCGAGCTTCACGGCAAACGGTGTGAGGCTGGGACACGTTTTGCCAGGAGGGATGCAGTGGTGGATTACAACGTTTTTCTTCTCATTGCTCCACTTCTCTCTATGGGGAAGATTATATTACTGTTTTTACGAGGAAACTGCTACGGACACTATTCAGAAATTCACCCAGTAGTCCAATACAGCGTAGCTTCTGGAGTATTAACGTAATTTCAAGACAACAGCATCCTAACAAAATGGAATTGTTCTGTACACTCTTATTTGGGTACAGTTGGGCTACCAATAATTTTGAACTGCACTTTACTAGGAGCAAGCAAACCGTTTCTGTCTCTTAGTAGTAACAGGTGCACAGTACGACTTCGATATTTGCCTACATTAATTGAGTTCAGGCTGCGTTTCAACCAATCCATCGGGCATTAACCAATTGTGCAGACTATGTTCCCTCAATACACCGGTGTATAAACCCCGCAACGTCTCACTTTAACACTCATTTCACGCAGGCACGATAGTGACTACACTATTGGAAGCGGGATCAAAACATTTCCATCCATTGATGTTGAAGTGAGAAAACCTTAGTACCGTCTAAGTAATAAACGTACTTTCTTTCCTTCTCTTACAGCAGAACTACACACGTCCACCAAAGATACACAGCGATGGTATGTGTCTTTCGTCCACCCACCTTAGCCGCCTTCTCTTGACGATCCCGATGAGTTTTATGGACCCAGCCACCGCGGCAGCGGCCAGCAGCCACGTCTTGTTCCGTGAGATGAAGGAGCCCACGGCCTCAGCCACACCGCAGCCATCATCATCGAGCCGCACCCACAAATCGCCATCATTGCGGGGCAGGTAGGCCATTTTCAGACAGTACGGCTACTTTTTGTGAACGGTAGGCTAAAAGCGAGCTGTAACAAATGTAGAGTTATAGAAATACAGTGTTTGAAATCTTGACTTTCACATAGTGCTGTAGGGGCGTATAGACGCCAAATGGAGTTAAGAAAATTATATATTTACACGAACTGCAACTTTAATGTTATCTCGAAGGGGTCGGATGAATGATGGCACCAAACACGAAATCTCCCCAGGGCGCTGGCAACCCTGATATTCACGCCTCGGCGCTTCATGTATGACGATGATATTATTGTTCATTTCCAACCAGTAATCAATCGCTGGGAGGCACGAGTTGGTCAATTACTTTGACAAGGGAAAATAAAGAAATGGGATAGATGAAAATCGACGGAGATAGCGGATAGATTATATGCATTTTCATTTCGTAACACCGGCTTGTTTATCCCGCTGTTTCGTTTTTATCTTATGGTCTTCCTAACGCATTGAAACATTATTTATACTCTCAGTTGGTTGTACTAGCTGAAAATGTACAATCTAATGATTGTAATCATTTTTCCTGCCGCAAATAGTACCATAACATTGTCAAGGACAGTGTAATATAGCCGTGAATCAGCAGTGAGTTGCGTGACTGTCACATAAATCATCCAACAAAGGAACAGAAAACGGGACTCTCGAAGACGCTGACGCACTAGCCTGCCTACTGCCACCCCAGGCCGTGAGACAGAAGTATGCTTGTAAAAGCTATTGCGCAGTCAAATGCTGTAATTTTCTCTAGTGATCAATAGATAATTGTACATAGTAAGGGAGCCTAGCAAAACACCGCCACACAATCACGACCCTGCTGCGTTACTGACCTTCATAAGATGAGAAAGAACAGCAGCTGACACTCTGCAACCGCCGACAGCAACAGGTATAGCCCCTGACTACCACTTCAGCTGTGCTCCGACCCTGAATGAGTTTGTGACTAGGGACTGGACAATGGACAAGTCTTCGACTCTTGGTCCTCTCTTGGTGTATGCAGCCAGAAAAAAAAAAAAGTATCGAGCTGCCTTGCTGCAAGGGGTTGTTGTCAGCCTGTGCATTTTCAAGGTCACTATAAATCTACAGAGTTTCTACAGTCCCCCAGTAAATTATTTTGTATAGAAAATTTTTGCATTGTGTTTTATGGTAAGCTGCTTCATAATGTAGTCAATCCAAAATTCCTAGTAGGTTCAAGAGAAATTCCCTCTTTGATGTTGCAATCGCTATATGCATCTGGACCTCGCACATGCTGGCGGAAATCGAATACGCAAGTACTGCTTACTTTGTTAAGATACGGCGCACCACTCACGGGGATATTAGCGCCCGAGTACCTACTACTAGTAGGCAGAAAAACTAATATACTCTGCAGCATATAGCGTGTGGAGTCGAACCGTTTGCAAACGGAAAGCGAAGGCTCACATTCGTGCTTTAAAGCAAGCTCCGAGACCGGGCTTACATTAGAATAGATCAGGTAGCCGGCAGTAGACGGACAAAGAAGCCCATTCCCAAAGAACAACAGGGACCCATGCTCCGGCCCTCAATGAGTCATTGCTGTTATATCAGAATCATTTGGATATCTGAGCAAGAACAGAAAGAGAAAAAAAAGAATCAGGCAAGAAGGTGATCGTGCAGGGACGACTAGTTGCAGCAGCCCAACGGGGACACGGGAAAAGTGTCGTAACTACTTCGATAGCATTCTCGCGGCAACGTCTAAATGCAAAAATGTACCAACGTCTGTTTTAGTAATGTATATGAATATATATCACAAAATAATAGTCCCACTTGCACCTGGAAGTATCCAGGAAGGAAGCTCACAGTCTGACCATTTTTTCGGGTTAGATAAGTACAGTAGGCTGTGCGATCCCGCGAACCACCTACTGTATTTATCTAACTGTAACTCGAAAAAAAATTCTAAGTACTCGTGGGACTATTAATCCGTGATATGTATTTATATATACCAGAATATTTGCTTATGCTCGTTGCTATACATGGGCTCCAGCAGATGTAAACAGCAGATTGTGTTTTTGGTATAATATTTCCTATTATAAATGCTGTATATACTTGAGATACATAGGCGTTTTCGGATCATTTTAGGGGCATAAGGCTCTTTAAGATTCCTGAAATAAAACTAAGCCCCTTAAATTTAGGGAATTTTTAAATAAATACTAGACGGCCCGTGACCCGTTGGGTCGTCATCACAATCGTCTTTGCTTTGGCAAAAAAAGCAGGTGTTATTTAGCTGGCCATATACCACCCGCTATTCGGCCATCCTCTTCTGCCCGTCAAGGAGCGGCCCGTTCGGTTCACTATCAACAGATTCTCTGCTGCTCTAACGAATGTTCAACACCCAGGTTGTAAGCAAAGTCAAATTATTATATGTTACGTATTTCAGTTGTATTGCCCATGGAACCCGCTCTTGAGGCCCAGCTCAATTTAACTTCCGTATCACAGATACAATCGAATTAAAGAGTTAATCCATGGATAGAATACCACTGCCAACCTCCCCCATAACTCTAATTTTTTCTCGTGTAATAGTGAAGAAAATGTGTCAAACAAGACACAAATAAATAAACAAGACACAAATAAATAAGCAAGCAAGGCCGGTTCACAGACTTCTAGTATAATATAGATAGATAGATTTGTATATTGAAAACAGTGCAGACGTGTACGCACACTCCTGGGGCTAACCCTTCTCATTTCTCTTCATCCTTGTGACGGCACAGTTGAGATATATGTAAAACTGAAGCGAAATTGTCTAAATCGGTACTAAAACTCGTATTTATTAGGGCTAGCACGCATATGGTACACATGCGTTACATGTGCATTCAGGATATCACTGTTTCTGGTAAATTTATCCGTAGTTAGTTACAAGCTAGTCTGTCGTGTACGTAAGAAGTAGCAGCTTTATGCAGTGTTACAATAATTGCAGGTGTTCACTATGCAGTAGCGTTGCTGTCGAGGTAGACGTTCCAATAATTAACAAAGCATGCTTTTCCTAAGTAATCCGAAGCAATATTATTGGTAAATGGGCTAAGAGTGAATGGTAATACAGAATATGTGGCAAACAATATGAAATTAATGCTTTAGTTTATATTAAAAATTAAAGTTTACAAGAGAAGTTTCTGCTTATGATTAAAAGGTTACGTAATGGCGTTCGATCGTTCGTCGAGACAAACAAGCTCCACCACACCTTTTCGGAATTAAACCGCGCCACAGCTCTGGCAACGTCGTAGTAAAACTCAGAGAAATCCCGCTGTGATTAGTTTTATTGATAAATTAAATGATTTCCAAGAGTCGTCTAGACCACACAACAGTCTTTTTGTAATGGTACTATGAGAGCATCATAAGAAATTTCTCAACATCTCATCAAGGAAAAGCTCTTGTTTTTGTGATAATTGTCTTAAGCTACAGCAGGCAACATCTTCCACATTTCATCTTTCCCTAGAGGGAAATTTATTTATTAAGATTCATTAAGTAAATTATTGAATTAAAATAATTTTATTTAGGTATAAAGAGGAGTATTTTTCGCTGATTTTTCTGTTTTCAATCTACAAGCGCATTGATTTGATTTAGCAATAAATACCTATTGATACAATAGGCAATATTCCTTAACTTTTTTAACTGTGTGAATATCATTGCGGCAGTGACGTAGTGTCCAATTGATTTGCATATTGTTTTTCAAAAGTCGAAATCATATGCATTCAGTATTAAATAAAGTGAATAAAAACTTTGTTAACTTATACCACGATAGAGATCGCCGGAGCTTTCACTTGCTCAGTGAAAGATAATACTCAACAAAATTTGATCTCTTGCTGAATTACAGTATTATGACGACGCTGTGACAAAAAAGATTCATGTGTAAACCCGCCATTACAGAGAAGATGTATGCGCTATTCGTTGTCATTGCGGTAATGTTACAACCCTGGATAAACAAACAGCCTGTTAGAACTACTGACATAACAATTTTATTCAGAAAACTAGAGAAAACAACATAATTTGTACAATTCATTATTATGATGCAGCATATAGAGTATACATAGACATTTTTTTCTGTGATCAGATGCTATGGCTTAAAATAATTACTATATGCTACGTAGATTATCAAATTTGGTCATCAAAATCAACGAGTCTACGCAGGCAGTATCGGCTACATTTGATACCATTTTGTAATAATTAATAATTGGACCCCTCAGGGGGTATAGGATGGGCCATGGGCCATGGGCCATAGGCCATAGGGTTAGGTTAGTTAGGTTCGCCCATCCTATGTTATGGGGCTCGGCAGCCCCAGAGGGCTCGTTTAGGTTACCTCAGCCATTAGCTAGACCTTCGGGAAGTCTGCCTTGCGTGCCCACTTTGCTTCCTTCCCGATTTCATACTCTTACTTGCTCATGGTTTATTCTGCTCTTCTTCTTTCCTAACTTGTTGTTCCCATGCGCGTTGCTCCTGTGTGGGAACACCTTCGTACATGGGTTCCCCGTTTCTATCGGCATACTATATGTCCCTTAATTGCTCTTTCCTCTGTGATATCGTTCTGCTCGAAAACTGAGACTTAAACTTTCTAGATTAGATTAGATTAGATTAGATAGGAGGCAGTAGACGAACCAAAAGGCCCATTCCCAAAGAGACACCGGGACTTACACCCCGACCCTCTATGAGCTATTGCCATTATGTTAGTAGGATGTAGAGGAATGGAGAAACGAAAGGAGAAAAAATAGAAGACGAAAGAGAAAAAAGAAAGGAGAAATAAAAAAGAAGAGGGAGAAGAATCTACGCCACAGCGATGGTCATGAATGCCCGCAAGCAAGATCGATGGCCGCTGATATGCGGAGCTTAAATATATAGATGGAGCGGAAGTGAGACGAAGTCAGCTTAAAATGGCCTGGGAAGCTTTGGCCGTTAAG
>LQNS02000227.1:2891843-2923900 GCA_001587735.2 Parhyale hawaiensis
TGAGATGGCCGGGGTCTGAGTTGGCCGGGGTCTGAGTTGGGTGGGTCTGAGTCGGTGGGGTCTGAGCTGGGGGCTCTGAGTTGGGAGGGTCTGAGTTGGGGGGTCTGAGTTGTCCAGGGGTCCGAATTGACCTGTAACCGGTTATCTTAGCTACGTACTAGCTTGGCCTTCTGGACGTTTGTTTTTGGGCCCAATTTACTTCCTTCTGCTTTCATACTCTTACTGATGTTACTTTTCTCAGTTCCTCCTCTTCTTTCCCGACTTGCTGTTCCCATCGAGTTGATCATGTATGGGAGCACACTCGTACATGGGTTCCCCTTTTCTATCGACATTATTGACGACATACTACATGGCCCTTCTGTCTACCTCTATGAGATCATATTTGTCATAGACACAGAGGCTTAAGCTACGTAATACAATTAAATTTACATTATTGCTTATAGCAGACTCAAGTACCTAATAGCACACTCTTCGGAAAATATTAGCCATTTTTTACATTTTTTAGCAGGGAAAACATGGCTGTGATATGACAGGTGTTTTACCGTGGAACTGTGCGGTATGTAGAGCCTTTTTGACTGTTCTTCTGTTTATTGGGACACATAAAATTTTCACATACGCAAAGTATCACTGTATTTTGGCCACATTTCATATCGAAAACCGTTAATTCGAGCGTGTCATCAGATAAATCTCACCCTAAAGTGCCGTCAAAAATATACAAATCAGTAGTATTGTGCATTGTACTATCGTAGGATTTCGCTATTTCATTCGTCAGAATGACTGCTTCGTTTGTAATAAGCTTTGACGGAAACGAAAGTCTAGCGTGAATCCACCTGATAAGTTTACGTTAAAATCCTATTAAGGCGAATCGTTCGAACTCTTTCCTCCACGCAACCGTCCGAATGAATTGTTGTGAAACTCTAAACACAACTGTGGGTCTACCAAAACTTGCTAAAATGTTAGCGGCCAAGTCAGTTGGCTGAATCAAGACTCACTAGTGACGTTTTCGGTCTCTTTAGATTTACGGTGAATTAGCAATGAGATATCGGTGCATTATTTTGTTCTGTTTGAACTCCCCAGTAATGCATTCAAACGTTTAGCCGAAAGAATATACTCAAGAGACTCTTGAGCAAACCGGCCGTAAGAGTCATGGTTAGTACAGTACCTCCAAGGTCCTCCATCTTCTCCACACTTGATCAACTATTAAAGGACCATTTACGTAGCCTCTCTCACCTTGTACTCTATTTTCATGAGCCGGAAGAAGGACTCGAGCTTGACGGCAAACGGTGTGAGGCTGGGACACGTTTTGCCAGGAGGGATGCAGTGGTGGATTACTACGTTTTTCTTCTCCTTGTTCCACTTCTCTCTGTGGGGAAGATTATATTACTGTTTTTACGAGGAAACTGCTACGGACACTATTCAGAAATCCACCCAGTAGTCCAATACAGCGTAGCTTCTGGAGTATTAACGTAATTTCAAGACAACCTTGCATCCTAACAAAATGGAATTGTTCTGTACACTCTTATTTGGGGACAGTTGGGCTACCAATAATTTTGAACTGCACTTTACGAGGTGCAAGAAAACAGTTTCTGTCTCTTCGTAGTAACAAGTGCCCAGTACGACTTAGCTATTTGCTTACATTTAACTGAGTTCAGGCTGCGTTTCAACCGATCCATCAGGCTTTTACCAATTGTGCAGACTAATTCATATTTCCATCCATTGATGTTGAAGTGTGAAAACCTTTGTATCGTCTGAGTAATTAACGTTCTTTCTTTCCTTCTCTTACAGCAGAAATACACGCGTCCACCAAAGATACATAGCGATGATATAAGTCTTGCGTCCACCCACCTTAGCCGCCTTCTCTTGACGATCCCGATGAGTTTTATGGACCCAGCCACCGCGGCAGCGGCCAGCAGCCACGTCTTGTTCCGTGAGATGAAGGAACCCACGGCCTCAGCCACACCGCAGCCATCATCATCATCGAGCCGCACCCACAAATCTCCATCATTGCGGGGCAGGTAGGCCATTTTCAGACAGTACGGGTTTTTTTTTTTTGTGAACGGTAGGCTAAAAGCGAGCTGTAACAAAAGTAGAGTTATAGAAATACAGTGTTTGGAATCTTGAATTTCACGTAGAGTGCCGTAGGGGCATATAGACGCCAAATGGAGTAAAGAAAATTATATATTTACACGAACTGCAACTATTATGTTATCTTGAAGGGGTCGGATGAATGATGGCACCAAAGCCGAAATCCCCCCAGTGTGCTGGCAACCCTGATATCCACGCCTCGGCGCTTCATGTATGACGATGATATTATTGTTCATTTCCAACTAGTAATCAATCGCTGGGAGGCACGAGTTGGTCAATTACTTTGACAAGGGAAAATAAAGAAATGAGATAGGGTGAAAATCGACGGAGATAGCGGATGGATTATGTGCATTTTCATTTCGTACCACCGGCTTGTTTATCCCGCTGTTTCGTCTTTATCTTATGGTCTTCCTAACACATTGAAACATTATTTATACTCTCAGTTGGTTGTACTAATGAAAATGTACAATCCGATGATTGTAATCAATTTTCCTGCCGCAAATAGTACCACAACATTGCCAAGGACAGTGTAATATAGCCGTGAATTAGCAGTGAGTTGCGTGACTGTCACATAAATCATCCAACAAAGGAACACAATCTGGACTCTTGAACACGCTGACGCACTAGCCTGCCCACTGCCACCCCAGGCCGTGGGACAGAAGTATGCTTGTAAAAGCTATTGCGCAGTAAAATGCTGTAATTTTGTCTAGTGATCAATAGATAATTGTACATAGTAAGGAAGCCTAGCAAAACACCGCCACACAATCACGACCCTGCTGCGTTACTGACCTTCGTAAGATGAGAAAGAATAGCAGCCGACACTCTGCAACCGCCGACAGCAACAGGTATAGCCCCTGACTACCAACTCAGCTGTGCTCCGATCCTCAATACGTTTGTGACTGGGGATTGGATAAACAAGTCTTGGTCCTGGTGTATGCAGTCAGAAAAAAAAGTATCGAGCTGCCTTGCTGCAAGGTGTTGTTGTCAGCCTGTGCGTTTTCAAGGTCACTATAAATCTAGACAGAGTTTCTACAGTCCCCCAGTAAATTATTTTCTATAGAAAATTTTTGTATTGTGTTTTATGGCAAGCTGCTTCATAATGTAGTCAAGCCAAAATTCTTAGTAGGTTAAAGAGAAATTCCTCTTTGGCGTTGCTATCGCTTTGTGCATCTGGGCCTCGCTCATGCTGGCGGAAATCGAGTACGCAAGTACTACTTACTTCGTTGAGATGCAGCGCACCACCCACAGGGATATTAGCTCCCTAGTAGTAGGCAGAAAGGTTAATATACTGTACAGCATATAGCGTGTAGAGTCAAACCGTTTACAAACAGCAAATGATGCTCACATTCGTGCTTTAAAGCAAGCTCCGAGACCGGGCTTACGTTAGAATAGATCAGATAGCAGGCAGTAGACGAACCAAGAGGTCCATTTCCAAAGAGCAACAGGGGCTCATGCTTCGGCCCTCTATGAGTCATTGCCGCTATATCAGAATCATTTGGCTATCTGAGCATGAACAGAAAGAGAAAAAAAGAAACACTCAACCAAGGAGGTGATCGTGCAGGCGCGACTAGTGGCCCTACTCCAGCGGGGACACGGAAACAGTGTCTAATTATTTCGATAACATTCTCGCAGCAACGTCTAAATACGAAGATGTGCCAACGTCTGTTTTAGATATGTAGCCACTAGACGGCCCGTGACCCGTTGGGTCGTCATCACGACCGTCTTTACTCTCGCAAAAAAGCAAGTGTTATTTAGCTGGACATAGACCACTCGCTATTCGGTCATCCTCTTCTGCCCGTCAAAGAGCGGCCCGTTCGGTTCATTATCAACAGATTCTTTGCTTCTCTAACGAATATTCAACAACCAGGTTGTAAGCAAAGCAAAATTGTTATATGTAACGTATTTCAGTTGTATTGCCCATGGAACCGATGAATTGATCATGCCCGTTCTTGAGGCCCAGCTCAGTTTAACATCCGTATCACAGATACAATCGAATTAAAGAGCTGATCCATGGAAAGAATGCGACTGCCCTCCTCCCCCATACCTCGAATTTCTTCCCGTACAAAAGCACAAGACACAAATAAATAAACAAGACAAATAAATTAACAAGCAAGACCGGTTCACGGAGTTTTAGTATAATATAGATAGAGAGAGATAGATTTGAAGATTGAAAACAGTGTAGAAGTGTTCGCACACTCCTGCATGGGGCTAAGCCTTCTCCTTTCCCTTAATCCTTGTGACGGCACAGTTTAGATATATATGAAACTGAAGCAAAATTGTATAAATCGGTACTAAAACTCTCATTTATTAAGGCTAGCTTGCATATGGCACACATACGTTGCGTGTGCATTCAGGATATCACTGTTTCTGTTAAATTTGTCTGTAGCTAGTTGCAAGCTACTATGTCGCTTTCGTAAAAAGTAGCAATTCTATGCAGCGTTACAATAATTGCAGGTATTCACTATTCAGTAGCGTTGCAACGTCGTAGTAAGATTCAGAGAAATCCCGCTGTGATTAGTTTTATTAATAAATTAAATCATTTCCAAGAGTCTAGACCACACGACAGTCTTTTTGTAATGGTACTAGAGTGCCATAAGAAATTTCTCACCATCTCATCAAGGAAGAGCTCTTGTTTTTCTGATAATTGTCTTTAGCTACAGCAGGCAACATCTTCCACATTTCATCTTTCCCTTGCGGGAAATTTATTTATTAAGATTCATTAAGTAAATTACTGAATTGAAATAATTTTATTTAAGCCTAAAGAGGAGTATTTTTCGCTAATTTTTCTTCTTTCAATCCACGAGCGCATTAGTTTGATTTACCAATAAATACAATCGACAATATTTCTTACCTTTTTTCACTGTGTATTTCATTGCGGCAGTGACGCGTAGTGTCCAATTGACTTACATATTGTTTTTCAAAAGTCGAAATCATATGGAATCAGTATTAAATAAAGTGAATGAAAACTTTGTTAACCTATGCCACAATAGAGATTACCGGAGCATTCACTTGCTCGGTGAAAGATAATACTCGACAAAATTTGATCTCTAGCTGAATTATTATAACGCAGCTGTGAGAAAAAAAAAAGTCATGTGTAAACCCGCTATTACAGACAACATGTATGCGCTCTCTTCTTTTTCATTACGGTAATATTACGTTTCTGGATAAACAAACAGCCTATTAAAACTACTGACATAACAATTTTATTCGGAAAACTAGAGAAAACAACATAATTTGTACAATTCGTTATTATGATGCAGCATATAGAGTATACATAGATATTTTTTTCTGTGATCAGATGCTATGGCTAAAAATAATTACTATATGCTACGTAGATTATCAAATTTGGTCATCATGATCAATGAGTCTATGCAGGCAGTATTGGCTCCATTTGATAACCAGTTTGAAATGACTGATAATTGGACCCCTAAGGGGGCATAAGATGGGTCATGGGCCATAGGGTTAGGTTAGTTAGGTTCGCCCATCCTATGTTATGGGGCTCGGCAGCCCCAGGGGGCTCGTTTAGGTTACCTCAGCCATTAGCTAGACCTTCGGGAAGTCTGCCTTGCGTGCCCACTTTGCTTCCTTCCCGATTTCATACTCTTACTTGCTCATGCTTTATTCTGTTCTTCCTCTTCTTTCCCAACTTGCGGTTCCCATGCGCGTTGATCCTGTGTGGGAACGAACACCTCCGTGCATGGGTTCCCCGTTTCTATCGGCATACTATATGTTCCTTGCTCTTTCCTCTGTGATATCGTCTTGCTCGAAAACGGAGGCTTAAACTTTCTGACTATAACTAACTTGATAATTGAATTAGCGTACTTAAAGTGCGATCGTTTCGCTAGGGTACCGTATTTTAATTTTCAATGTCATCCACATCAACCCTATCAACCTTATTTAAGTCTACAACATCCAGGGTTATTCATTAAATGTTTGCAATAATATTTACTGACGAGAAACTAATATTTTATTTCTTTTTATTGGCTTTAAATTAGAAACGGTCAAGAGGTGGAAAACGATGGCGCCTCAAGTTCTGCCTATAATAAAATTTGTGTATTGCACAGTTCATAAGAGATCAGTAACGCCGCTGTTATCAAATAAATGCAATACATAACAGCAGTATATAATACCTAACTAAATTAGTACAAAAATATTATTATTAAATGAATTAAAGGCACTCAATCTTACAATCGTTAAAAGTATAAATATGTTTGCATGGAGAGGTGCCATAATTTTTGAGACGATTATTTTAGATTAAAAAGTCGAACGATCAAAATATATGCGCTTCAGCCTTAGAAAGTAGGAACAAAAAATAAAAATATGCATACTTAAACTTGCGCTCATGAAGAAGAGGAATTGAACCCAATGCATGCATTCCAATGTATGATACACCGTCAACACCTTGCTTACTTCGGTGACTGTCCACGCTAGATAATTTTGGAGGCGCATTAGCTGCTCGTTGAAATACAGCGGACGGTGATGAAAGTTGCGCGTAGAATCATCAGCTGCTATTTAGCCCCACCAAGGAGATTTTGGTTCATTGGATTTACAGCAAATGTTACGAATGTCCGGAGAAGCTAATTATTAAGTTTTGCAGATGATCGGTCCATCCGTTCGTTTGTTTGTTTGTTTGTTTGTTTGTTTGTTTGTCTGTTCGCACCATGAATCAAAAGGTCATGGACGGATCGTAATGAAATTTTGAGGCACTCTAAGGAATGTTTCGAGGAACAGATGATTAAATAGAGGTGGTGAACAGTCAGTTGGTTTGTCGCATTGCCTGTCTAACAATGGTCTCTTAGCATTGCGTTACTTGACGGAGGTTTCTGCTGTCAGAATACATCTCGAGTTGTTATTTTGGCGCTAGCGTGGACATAACTTATTAAAAGTACACTACCATTTAACCTTAATATTTTCAATACCGTTTTTGACAAAAATGATGAAAATTACATCATGCCTGCTTAAATACTCTAAAATTTCAAATTAATGAATGCATTTATATAATTATTATCTGTCAATACAATAATAAAAGTTTGCCATTAACCTCCTCATTCCTAAACCACAGATTTTACCTAATGATATAAAACCGTGACCAGTATTTTAATTCTTTCAGAACTGCGTTAAGTATTGACAAAAAAGTAATTTTATACGGCAGATGACGGAAGTGTTCCATATTGCATTATTAGGAAAAATTTTCCCTGCTGGAAAGCGTAGCATAGGCTAGCTGTTGTTTGTTCGCTATCTGATCTAAGATTTCATTAATTTTCCGATGCCTCAAACGTAAAGATAAACTGTTTTTTGAAAATATGAGCTAGAGTACTTGCGGAAGCCTACAGCTCGGTGCACAACGCAACCTCAAGCACCAATAGATTGAAAGGTAATCTATTTCGAACAAACGCTGCTCACGGGGCTCTGCAAGACACACACACAACAAGCTACACAAAACACACAGGCTGCTGACACCAATGCAGCCATCACTTTCGCTTCCCTACAGTGTGTTGCAACCGCCACAATAAACAGTCTAACTATATTTTGACTAAATAGTCTATGTATATCAAATGCAATAAGTATATAGATGAGATTTTTATACATTTCGCATCACTGACTCTTTCACCACTAATATCTCAGTTTATTTTAATGAGAAAGCCTCAGCAAACTAATACAATTATTATTGCTTGCATATTCTTTGACTAATAGTTAATGTAAGATACTGAGTAGACTCAAGTAGCAAATGACGCATAGGTTGCGAGGAGCTTAAGAACAGACGCCAGAGAGAAGGGGCACTTGGGGTACTGCTTGAGGCAGGAGTCTCTTCTCCGTCCCACCTCCACCGCCTTCGACAGCGCCGTCTGCCCCAGCAGCGTCTGCGCCCACTCGCTCCTGAAAATTGAGTCATAGGGCGGTTCGTTACTGATGCTTCCTTGTGGTTCGTTATATGATATACATTAATGTTGATTGTACTGCACAATGTTTTACACGAAACCGCCTTAACGCCAACATAAGCCGTGAATACTACTAATGTATCCTGCACTTTGCTTCCTTACCGATTTCATAGTCCTATTTGCTCATGCTTTATTCTGTTCTTCCTCTTCTCTCCCATCTTACTGTTCCCATGCGCGTTGATCCTGTGTGGGAACACCTTTGTACATGGGTTTCTCGTTTCTCTTGGCATACTATATGTCCCTTGCTCTTTCCTCTGTTATATCGTTCTGCTCGGAAACGGAGGCTTAAACTTCCTGACTCAAACTATAAAGTATCTTGTATTCCTTTAGGGAACAGCATGTAGAAAATAATCGATGCCAAGGATGTTTGCTAAATAACTTGCGCGCCATTTTAAGGCTTACCTTTGTAGCAAGTAATCCCCATCTTGGCTAGGTACTGTACCTACCTATAAGTTTAGAATGGATGCCCCAGAAATCCCTTCGTGCGTAAAGTAACCGCAAGTTTTGCGTTTAGGGCGCGCTGTCCCATTTAATCGTAAAACTGATTCGGTTGTTTGCCCGTTGTATCAATGTGCCTTTGCCCCTGTGTCGTCAGTTGTGACATTAACGCAAATTTTGATTTAACTTAGTCGAGAACAAACCGAAAATGGCTTAGGATTTCCCAAAAGACGTGTTTACGATAGTAATCTGTTTTCCAAGCAGATTCACTATTTTTTTAAATACATTTCCGAATCCCGATATTCCTACTTAAACCTCTCGCAGATCGCATGGCAAATGATCTAAGTCGGGATTACTATTGAGATCGACGATACAAATACACCTTATTTGAATACAACCCTAAGAGCAACCCCAGTCATGCTGACGCAGCCTGCAGAACCCCTGCCTGTGTATCACCAACTCTGTATTATTGCGTCACGCTGCGTAAAATTGCGTGAGTTCGCCGTAAGTGCAGCCCGTCCGGAACTTTCACTCTCACTCCTATCGTTTTTCTCCGTGAGCAGGATAATGAGCCTGCATGCGAGCGGATGGTAGCGGAACTAGAGCGAATCTGGCGTTATGTGGCCCGAGCTGAAAAGTTCATAGCTCTACTGCGTCGTTTGAAAACTTTTATCATTATAGGATCAAGCAGAACGTCCGCTCCTTGGAGAAATAGTTTTGTTAGAAATTTATTCTCTGAATGTGGCTCAATGTTAAAGGGTTGATGGCTAAAATGGAACTCAATTAAGAAGTTGAAGTACTGACTCATCGATAGCAGAGCACATATCATATGTCACAAATGACACCATGTTCAAACATGTAGACTCATCTGTGTACATTGTATTAAGGATGATGACAAGGTTAACCTATTGTTCCAAATCTGCATTGAAAATTGCATAGTTAAAAAAAGTTTTGGACATATTGTATTAAGGGTGGCGTGGTTAGCCCATCGTCTCTAATACTCTAAATGAAAGAGTTTTCATGAATTTCACTGCTTTTATAAGATATACAATGGCTCTGCAACAACATAATTTGCTGCCTTTTTGATCATTCGAAATTAAACATAAACGGTACGTGAATACTTGTGATGCGTTCCTGAAATGCTACAACTCGTCTTATCCGTTAACCATACGGCTATGCTTTTTGGATCAACTGTAATGTAATTGATTCATTCTTCTTCTTCTTCTTCGGTTGCGACCTGTTCATTTAGCCCTTGATGTACATCCACCCAAATACAACGCTAAAACCCTAATTTTTGTACATTTTCGCAGTATTTATAAGTCTTGTCAAACATTAAGGGCTTCGTGAATACATGAGTCGTTCCACCTGAGATTGCTAGCGGCTCCTCGTTATTAATTATCGAGAATGAACATTCATATTTCTTCCACCGTCAATCAGGGTAAGTCAGCGAAGGCAGCGTGAGTAGTTAAAAGCACAGCCAGAACTGCAGTGTCATCCCGCATGGCAGCGGCGGAAGAAAGTGTCACAAAACTACATACTCACCTTCACAGTTCCTGCAGAGTTGCAACAATACTGACATCCTCTCACTCTATATGAACGTGTGTTTTATGTTTTAACACAGTCATGCAGCTTATGCTCATTTTCATCGAGAGAAACTCTGTCCTTTGAATCTGATTCGACGACATAATTACATTGATGCTATAGCACACCAACAATTTGGTTCGTTATCAGCAATCCGCAATTCATTGAAAGTCATCTTTCATAAAATTTTCGATCGAAGTTATTCCTGGAAAAAAAATAAGTGCTTTGGTCGGCGTTTTAGGGTTAATCAAAGCGCCGTCTGTTTTCTTTTAGTTTGCCTTCCCATCTCCCCTGGCTGGAGATGAACAATAAGTACACTGCCTCATTCTGTAAAAGTCTCACTCGTATAGTTTTCCATTCAGTGAACTTTCGAATGCCCTTACACATATGTTCCGTTCGCCATCTGCTGACTGTGCAGCTCCCTGTGTATGAAATTCTCTTCAACCCGTTAGTGGCAAGAGTAAACTGTTGTTTCTCATAACAATATCACTATTAATGATGAACAGATACAGGGACCGTGTGCTTTAATTAATGTGTAACTGTTTAACGTCCCCAGCTTGTGCTCGTCTATTCACCTTGCAGAAAAGTGTTATTCTTACAGAAATTGACACTTAAATAGAACGTATATTGTCTAATACTAAGCTAAATGTTCCACTTACTTAGCCAGCCCGTTAACAATGAGCTGTGTAGGGTCGGCGCCCCCTCTGGCGACACTGTCTTCTGAGTCAGACACATAGGAGCACACGGTGCGTTGCATACACGACGTCGCGTCCAGGTCGTATTGAGCCAAAGCCTCGTCCAGCTGTTCCATTATAGACGTGAAGGGCGACACTGGACGAAAAACAATAGCGTGCTGATATGATAATTTAGTACTGAGGTCCGTTTATTACTAAAACGAAATTTACTTATAGGCTATACGCGATGCGTGCAAGGTTGATAAACTAAGAATAATCTCACAAGTAAACAAAAAATGTGCATTTCACTGTTTGCAATGCAGTATAACGGTAATTTGAGGAGTAAATTTATGAACAGATAAACAAGGGACGATAAGTAGAACCATAGACCACACCATACATGTATATATATATGGTGTGGTCTATGGTAGAACCAATATACTGTATTTTGTTACGAAGACTATAGAGGATGAGTAAGCATCAATTTGTACCAACTAGTAATAAGTATGCAGTTGCGCTAGAGGCGATATCAGAATGAGGTCTTTAGTTATTTTCAAAAGGAAATTGCTTGTTTGTACAAATACTGAAGTAGTTTGAAAGTGAATACCCTCAGTATGTTTACGGTGGGCTTTATAGGATTTCTTCCGAGGACTTTGTAAATCTGACACTCTCTGCTGAAGTTCTAGAACAATATCTGGGCCCTCTTTCAACATGCAGTTGTAAACTGGTACTCACTGTTGATACTTCTGGAATAGTATCCTGTTCCTGTCCCCACATTATCCGGAGCAGAATAGCCATCAGGAATACGTCCAGTGTAGAAGGGCGTGTACTGAGAAGTGCCGTATTGCGTGTTCACCGTATTTTTGAACAGCAGCAACCCACTGACCCACTCGACTATAGTGGGCAGAAGGAAGGCAGCAGCCGCTATCAGGGCCCCCACCGCCAAGATGCTCTGCCAGTTGACGGACATCATGGAGGAGAGGGCAGCGGAGGTCGTCTCGCCGATGTTCAGCAGGGAACTCATTGGGATGGACAGGAAGGGCACAGTGAAGCTCAGGCCCAGCTGTAGAGGATTGTTATCAGGACTGGATTAACCCTTAAACAAAATAAGCCCATACTTAGCGCATCAAGGGAATCATCATTCTTGCAGGTTCATCGTTCATGCGTTGTAGGTTAACCGTGAAGTTTGTTTTCTTTCCTTGTATTAGTTTTGTTAAATTTCCATGAATAAAATTTTGTGTGGTTCATCATGGTTATATCGTAAATTATGTACACATACATGAGGCACCAAAATCTGCAGTGCTTAGGTCCTCTAAAAGGCTTAATTCGGCCCTGATCGTTACCATAGCATCGTAAACGTACACTTTGCCTCCGTCGAGCAAGGAGCTTGTATAGAGAAGGAGGGAGCCAGTAGCCTAGCCCGTTGAAGCTCAAGAGTCTCTTATGGCTGTCAGCGAGTTGTCCTATGCACCAATCGCATATCAGTAAAGAGTCTCTTATGGCTGCAGCCAGTCACTTAAGCACCAATCGCATATCAGCAACTTGGTTCATCTGCTGCTCCCCCGTGAAACTCAGTGCTCCCCCGTCTTTTCCACCAATGAGCATCTCAGCCATAAGAGATCTGGTTGACTCGTTAGCAAGTCTGTAACTGGGACACAAGGCTCCCTCCTTCTCTATTGAAGCTTCTTGCCGTCGAGTCCTATAGCTTAATGTAAAAAAAAATATTTCGAGACCCCAGCTGATTTTTATTGGCCGCCGTATCATAGCTACGGACCAGTATAAAGCTCCACTCTCAATGCATTTGAAATCTTCAACTCTGTGGGATTCTATCAACTTACATTATTAGTCAAGTTGCAAAAAACACAAGAGGAGCTCTTCAAAGTCGAGCAAAGCTAGAAGCTAAGCCGAGGTTCTAAACTCTCCGTCACCTCGGAATGAACTGGAAGAATGTAAATGATCGACACTGCGACCAGGCGACCTCCAGGACAACGGTGGACTACTACGGTGCAGATGAGTGCGAACGGAACGAAATTTTGCCCCACACCTGCCACAAACGCTAGAAAGAAACGCAAAAAGCCTGCAAAAACGGCATTACCCGCAACAGTAGCAGCAGCAGTTCCACTTCAACGGAGGAATGTGATCATTTCTGTAGATGCCACAACAGAAGGAAGCTTTAAGGAAGCACTGGCATAAAAAAACGAGAATAACGAAACTGAGCAAGAAGACGTACCGAAGTCCAAGTGCAACTACAACTTTACCTGTGCAATTGGATGTATACATCCTGTTAAGCCGTACTGCAAAGTTGAGGCTTTTGAATACGATAGCAATTCGACAGGAGAAGCAGAAATATCAAGCGACAAGCACTGTAAAGTATAGGTACAAAGCATCTGTGGTGAATGAAGACGATACTCCAAATTCTTGCGAAGAATCACAGTCAAATTATCAGAAATCCTTCCAAAATGAACCAGTAGCTGTAACGACAGGCAAATCAGTTCCTTCTCGCCAAATACGAAGCAGCCGATAGCAACTTCTACCTGTAAAAAGCAAGCTGATCAACCTTGCTATCTGAAAAATATTTTAGCAAGTAAATTCTGAAAGCCTCTGACGGAGAAGTCAACAAAACTTTGTACAAAACTAAAATGTACCCTCGGAACAATACTGGTTGAAGAAAGAAAAGAAAAAGTGATGGAGCTGATTGAAAAGCGATGCGTGTCCACATCAAAAATGATGTTCAGAGGATCATTACTGTTACTTTTGGTTATTGATAAATTGTAATTGTTGGAAATGGAAGAAAGCAAAGAGTCTAATCTAAGGTGGCCCAATTTTGATAACGGTACGTATTTTGTACAACTATTGCGTAAGGGGAGCGATTCGAGAAAGTTGAAGGACGGAACAACCCCACCTATCCTCCAGCACGTGTAGAATTCTGAACTCTTCCAAGACACTGTAGGCAACGAAAGTACGTTGTATCGCACCACGCGTACGATTACAATTTTATAACCTATGCCGCGAAAAAGTTGAAAAGTTGTTTCGAAAATAATTTGAGGATTCATTTCATTTCAAGGCAAAGGCACGCCATCCGGGCATGGATGGCTCAAGAAGATGTGCACGATCGATAACCGTTGCGTCTATTTTGTGCAGAGAATTATAAACGGTTGGAAAACACCTTACCGTGGAAGTCTCACTGAAAATGAGCAAACAGAGATAATTGAAAAGAGTAAAGTTTTTGTTGAACAACATCGTAAAATTTGCGAACTGACTCGCCCGGATTACCATTTTTCTCCCGAAGATTTTGAAATGGTTAAAAATGAAAAAGGAAATGAAATGAAAAAGAAATCGAGTAACATTTTGATAAAAATGATTCGGTATCGTATACGTTTATCTTCTTCGTTGACGAGGAAAACGTTATCTTTCTGGCAGCGTTCCTTCATTGCCTTACCAAATAGACGAGCTGGACTTGAGAAGTGTTCACCCTTCCCGGTGGAGGCAAATTTTGCACTACCAAAGGCAACGCAAATGTCATCGTCTCCGTCTCCACTGAAAAGTCTGTTACAAAATTTTGCTATACATTTCCGTTTCTTTCTTTCCATACGTTTTAATTTTTGTGTTTCGCCACTCTTTGGCACTTTTCACAGTCCAAAAAGTATAATAGTTTTCGTACAATTTTCTTATATAATGATCGACGTTTTTTCTTGGGTTTTCCACACTTGACAAGTCTTCCATGGCCTTTTTGTACTCTTCATTTTCCGTCTGCAAGCGCTCTGTCAATTTTGTCTGAGCAACGTAACCGCATTCGGTGTAGTATTGTTTTGCCGTCATTTTTAATTTTCTTGTCACAGTCTTCTTGTCGGTGTTAGCGTATTCAATACAAGAAACAATGTTCACTCTTCCCTGGTCAATGCCAATTACTCGCTTCTTTTGTTGCCTTCGTTGCGGCTGTCCTCCGTCCGAGACTCTATTTTCAGAAAGTTGAGTTTTGATTTTTTTTTAACGGTGGCGGCGGTAGTGACGAGTCTCCTGGATCCAGAATCTGTTTGCTGAACAAGACAGAGACACCGACACCATCCGTGTGTAGTAACCACTCCAACTTCCAACCACTTTTCAACTTCCTCACTTTGTCAAGATTGAAAATGTACCGCCAATTTTTTTCGGCTTGGGAATTGCCACTTTTGGTTTTCTCGATGCTATTTTCATTATCAACATTGTTATTGTTATCATCATGATGATGATTTTCATTACTGGCCTCTTCCCTCTCGCCATTACCTCCAGAAGAACTTTGGTCCTTTTTCCTATTTCTGTTTTCTTGCTTAATCATCCCTCTGCTTCAATCCCTCTTCTCTAATTCCACGCATAGACCCTTCACCCCCGTGTTATCAAAGGTGATGTAGCGCGTGGCCAACTTATGTCTTGGTGTCAGTGCCATTTTCTGAATCTTCTTAACCTCGGGAAAACTCACCTTCATAAAATGTATATAAGATAGAAGAATATAAAGATGGAGAGAAGCCATAACCAATGGATTGCAGCACTAGCTGCGACAACAGTAAGGGTGAATCCTCATTGCAAGCAACAGATTACGTGACAAGAGTGGAATGCAGAGACTTGCGTCGGTGCCCGACTTTGAATACGCGGTTACGCATTTGCAACGACCTGTCGTCAATGCTTCTACATCACCACCACTCGCTTCTACATCACCACCACTCGCTTCTACATCACCACCACTCGCTTCTACATCACCACCACTCGCTTCTACATCACCACCACTCGCTTCTACATCACCACCACTCGCTTCTACATCACCACCACTCTGCTGTGCCTTTGGGGGAAAATGTATCAACCGCGACTACAACGCTGCTGCTAATATCGCTAAAAATTTTTTTTGGGGACTCTGGCCCACGGCGCTGTTGGAAAGGAGGGCAAAAATGGAGTTGAAGTGGACGTCTTCACTCCTATTTTTTTTTTTTTTGACAATGACAGAAGTGAGAGGAGAGTTAGAAGAGACGAAACAATCCTGCCGTTTACGAAGCGGGGCACACCTAACCTGGACGCAGGCAATTTTCGACCTTCCTGAACCTTCAGAAGGAAAGAGTTGTCCGCTTATGGGTTAATGTCAGAATCACATGGAAAATATCTGTACCGCTGTGCCTCCTTTGATTCAATTAGATTGGATTAAATTTGACGTAACTACCTTAGACTGGCTAGATACTAATCGACACTCGGATGGCTTTAGAGGTAAAACTCAAAAGGTTACCGCATTTGTAAAGTTAGCTCCTCCCGTTCACCAGAGCGCATACTAGTAATAGGTTTGCAAGCAGCTAAATATAATTGACAATCTTCTTCGTGCATTTCGCTCACTAAGTTTGCGCACATACGATGTACACTGACATTTGCATTGCTACCTCCTGTACGTTCGACGTTGCGGCGCTTAAATGTTGGCACGAGTGTCCTTACATTGTGTAGAACGGTCTAGAGTAAATACTGTACTACGCATGTATCGCTGAACTGATATGTTGCCTTAACAACACTATACTCTGATGATCAAGAGTTATATACCAAAGTTTTCTAGTGCATTCATAAAGTTTGTATAAACTATAGAGGTAATGCAGCTCTACAGCATTGGCTATATTGTTTCCTAACCGATGTGGAGAACGCTTAAGGTAACTAAAACTGTTTCACTTCTGTCATGTCAATTGGGTAAGAATAGAATTTGCTTGGATGCTATTAAAGCTGCATATATTACAGTATGATTAACTAAAAATGTTTGCTCACACTCTGGAATAGTTTTTGCTTGAATAGTAAAATGTCTAACTCCAAGTAAATTGCAGATGTAGCCTCGGTTCCCATTGCAGATACAGCAGATATTTCACAGTACCGCCCGGAGAGCGAAAGTTACGTGAATGGAAACACGTAAAATCTACAAATTAAATCTCTGCAAGGGTTGGCTGCCTGCTAAGTATCTAACACTGCCGATTCCTCCAACTGTCGACACAAAGGCCTGAAATTGATATTTTAATTATTTGTTCATTGGATATAGGGTAAAAATATTCATAACTTTGTTGTATTTTTAGCATTCTCGCTGCGTTTGCTTCTCCTGATATATACCCAGTAGAATTTTGAAAGCCATTTCCGTAAGAAATTTACGGTTGCACCATAAAATAACGTAATATTTTTATTTAAGAATTGATGGCACAACTGCAAATTTAACAGAACGCTTCTGGCATAATTTCAACTATCGTGTTCCCCATTCATTACATTATTATAATTTACCCTGTGAAGAAAACCCTGGCTTACTATTATTTATTATGTTCAGCGCAGTACTTACGTCCAGAGCCTGTCTGTTGGTGTTGAAAGTAAAGAACCTGCTGGAGGCGTTCCTCTGGGGTGTCGGCACAGGGACATTGTAGGACTTTGCTCGCACGGGGGGCACATCGTTTTTTCCCTGCTTGTCATCACTGGACGGGAACCTGAAGGTGTTGGACGAGCTGCTCGTATTGATATTACGAGCTGTGGCGCTAGTGCGCCGGTCTGAAAACAAAAATATGTGTGTGTTTTTTATCAAAGTATGCTAGTGGATGTCGCTTTAGTCGATGACAAAAAGTCTGTGGCAAAAAGTGTCTGCAATATTCCTAACAGAATTCATCAAGATAAATGCAGTACGACAGAAAATTTTAAAATCTGTAACAAAATCATCAGAAAGAAGTCGCAATGTATATTTAGAGTTATTCCATAATACTGTATGTGTATTCTGAATCTGTTGAATAAAGGCGATATTTTAAATGAAGCTAAAAATACGTAGCAGAATGACAGCCTTATAGCTTTGAAAGCACATCATAGAATATGGCACATTTTAGTAGCCTCTGAATATTTTGCAATACTTCGTTGTCGGTTCTGAAGTATTTTCTCTTCGCTTCCCTTAATTATATAGTAAACTAACATTGAACTTTGACCAAAATTAGGTGATAATCGTAGCACGTGTTACAGAAAACAATCATAAACTACTACATACAGTTCAGCCAAGAAATTCACTTACCACGTACATCCTCGATCTTGGTCGAGGCCGCCTTGCTGCTCGGCTTCATTGCGTGTGCCGCGGAGGGGGACATGGGCACGAATGAATCCCCACCCACGAGGGTAATAGACCGAGCTTTGGGGGACTGCAACCACAGGAGCCATTAAAATTAATTATTTTCATTTACACTAGACTGGCGACGTGAGAACGGAGGAAACTCCATAAGGTTAACAAACCTCCACGCAACCAGCCCAGCAAGCGGAAAAAAGAACAAGATGATCGGAGATCACGGAATAGATCTGTTTACGTATTGCCTAAGCTGCCAATACCCGCATCAGCAAAGGCAAAGCCTTTTTTTATCAGACTATGTTCCCAGGTTTTCAAATCGCAACTGCTGCATGTAATATGATATGACAGCCCAGCCAATAGTGAAACGTTAACTTCGATTGGAGTAGATAAATGTGAACGATTCATGGGCTCGTCAAAGCCAGGTTACTGCGCCAGCATTAGAAAAAAAAATGTATATTCATTCCTGTTTGCATTAAATTCAAGGGAAGGCTGAAGCCTCGTGGTATTTTACGTATGTATAGTATTCATACACACAGCGACACTATATACCCGTTTTATTCACCTACTACCTAAGGAGAGGGCATCCCAATAACTGTAAATAGATCTAATGATTTTATATTTGCTTTGTTATTAAAATTATTGCCTTGCAGCTTGCAATGCTTGAAACCGCTAGCTTAAATTAATTAAATGAACCTATTCTGGCAAGAATATTCTTTAAATGTAGACATTGAAATGAAATTAACTATGTATTTAAAATTTATATGTCTAGCTATTATGCAACGTTTTTCGCATCGCCTGCAATTATCTTTCACATAGGGTGTAAAGTACAGTTATCTTGTGGATAATAATACTAATTACAATGGTAATATATAGTTATCAGCTTCTTGCTGCTATTATGTTCACAAAGATAAGTCGGCGGTGTAGCATTACTAAAGTAACGCGTAACTCACCTGAGGGTAGAGCTTATACGCACGTCACAGAATCTTTGTAGTCCGTCCAGTCATGTTAGACTTGCAGTCCGATCGAGTTGCATGTAGTGAGTCTCTTTTCGCTGTCTTAACTGGTGCTCTGTTGGAGTCTGTCAGTACACTCTAGACGAACAGCATCACAAGTTTGTCGCTTTTGTTCATATACATGTAGTGTAAATGCAGTTCTTGTATTACAGCTGTGTCAGACTTTCATACTGGTCTAGCTTTGTGGTCATGGAGAAGTATATTAAACTGTGAGCCACGTTGTCAACCCACTAAGCGCTCGTAGGCGCCAAGGTACCAAAACTATGGCGTTGAAGTTCAAATACCTCAGGGGCCCGCACTCTCATATCGGGTGCTGCCACGCTACGTGTGGAAGCAAACGCGGACACGGCCTTGTCTCTGGGGTATGCCCGCGGACACGCCCCATCGTGTGGAAGGACCATACGTGAGTACATCTGCTCCTTGCTCCATACTCACTACAAAACTAATATAAAACTCTGTATTCGCGGTGCATTAACAAAGCCCGAGGAACTTTTCAGGTTACATTACTTATTACTTGTGCGTTAACTGCAAAGTTGACCGGCATCATCTCCTACACGATTGATGTATGCTAACTACTTGCTGTAGTAAATTCAAATTCTATAGTGCAATTTTGAATTGTCGCAATCAAGTGAATGTTTTGGTCACTTTTGGATCATTTATGGGCTTTAAAACCCATGCACGGTAATGGCTTAAGTTAACGCATGTGAATATATGACAGTTAAGGTGGAAATTGCAATATGTTACCGTTCGTTAATCGTTTGTTCTGCAGCGGTCGTCCATGCCGTCCGTCGGTGTCCAGCCTATAGTCTTCAGTCTTGGTGGTTCCGTAACAGTCTGAACCACACACACTTGGTGTGGCCCTTCCCTTTCTCGAACAATACAGGTTAGTTCAGACAGAGTAAATGTTGCATAGTAAATACGCTATACTAAAACAAATTGCGCAACACTCCAAGAATAACATGTAATTCTCAACACATCGTTACGTTGTTCCTATAAATAGCGGACCCCTCACAATTAGCACTATCTGATAAATGAAAACGGTAGGAATTAGGAATAAATATCTACTAAACTGCGTTACAGTTTAGGAATTGATGTTGATGGCTAGTTGCTCCTTACTTGTAAATAAGTAAACGGATGCACTTTTTCAGTATTTGCTCTATATATATAGTGATGCCACTGATAAGGAAGGAAAATATTACTTTAACTGATTGACTCATGGTAAGCAAATGCGAAAACTGATCATTATTCATATTAAAATATCATTAGCTTATCTACTATAGAAAAAATAAATAATAATTTTGACTGTCAAGGCTCTTTCACAGTCAGAGAAGCATAGCTTTAATGGTGTCAAAAACAGTCCTGGTTATTTGTGAGCGTATTTTAATAGTGTTATTTATTTGCAAGAAGAAATGGACTTCAAATGACGCCGGACCCAGAGGGCCGCTTGCCTTCTGGCAAAGGTAACACTATTTTTTCTTATCTTTTTGTATCTCTTTAGATTACCGCTATATTTTATGTTCCAATATTGCTGCTAGTGCTATTATTGTATCTCCAGATATTGAAATTGACCCTCTTGGCTACAACGTCCAATTGGACGGTAAGCCGAGGGGTAAATAAGTTTCAATAAAATTTTTTATATTACTTACAGTATACCCAGTCCCCACCTTTATAGATGTGGTGCTGGTGGTGACTTGGTCTGACCGCGCTGTCAGCTGGTCTATTGGTCTCCTTCTGCTGCCTCTGGAAAGAAGTGACAGACGGCAAGCTTAGTAGTCTACTGAACAAATTTGGACAGCGTATCTCCAATGGAGACATTAGGCTATTTTACTTTGAAAGAGCAATCGACTCATCAGAAGAGATAAAACACCAAGCTGCTTGTGTGACGTCCTAGACTATTTGCGCGGGTTGCCATGTTCCAGCTAGTTGGGGCAAGAATATAAAACTGCAGTTTCTAGTGCACTATGTGCTTAAATTTTTAAAACTGCGAGCATCAGCATCACAGCGCCGCTGCTCGGAACATTCAATCGGTCTCTAAACACGAGAGAAGTTCCACAGGATTGCAAACTCTCTATAACGGTATAAGAAGGGGGATAAGAAAAGTTCAGGTAACTATCGACCAATCAATCTTACCTCAGTCGTCTACAAAGCCATCGGTCGCCTCCTGAAAAAGCGCATAACCGACCATCTGAGTATACACCAGATCATGTCTGATACCCAGCACGGATTTTGGGATAGAATAAGCTGCCTAACCAACGTACTGGACTTCTTTTCGAAAGTTACTAGAATGAAAGGTAATGAAAAGTGTGTAGATCCCGTTTACCGTTTCAAAAGGAATTTGATAAATTCATCCATCAACGGTTCTTAAAAAATTTGGAAGCTCTTGACATCGAGGGAGATGTTTGTAACAGCCACTGTAAAATTAGAAAATTTGCAGATGACACTAAACTATGCCATCTTCCCAGGAATAGATTTGAGCTCCAATGATCCGCAACTTTGCAGATGAGCTTTATGTCGACAAATGTTTAGTCGTGGACGTTGGGTCGGAACCTAAAAACTCCTCAGCCCAGTTGGAAATGCATGCTATAGCATTCGGTGATTCGCAGCTGTTATCCAATAACTTGACCTGGGAATAACGATCATGAGTGATCTAAAACACAGTCAGCAACTTGACATGACTGTCAACTTGGCAAGCAGAGCACTGGGGTTCATTACCAGTAATTTTTAGTGTAAATCCAATGACATAATAATTCCTTTTTACGAAGCACTTGTGCACCCACAGTTAGAATATGCTATTCAAGTCTGGCCGCCACGCAAGTGTAAAGATATCGATAAAATGGAGAGAATCCAACGCAGAGAAACAAAATTGATACCTGAGCTGCGAAGCTTTGGAGGATGTCAATTGGACAGCTTAAGTTAATTTGTGTTAATTCAGTAGCAAAAAAAAAAAAAAAAATCACTTCCCATAGTAAAATACATCGTATTGTGGCAGGTCCATGCAATATTGTTTTGGTGCCCAAAACATGTTCAACGTCCGAATGATAAGTTATTTCTTTGTAGAATTACTATAAAATATTTGTTGAAAATATTTGCCCTCACGTTGGTACACTTAGCAAGAGTTAGTGGTATTCCGTACATCTCTTCAGATTTAGAGTGAATTGGAATTCTAAACGCTGAGTACTTTTGTACTTCTATGCTGTTTGGACAAGCACAGCAACGTAATCAGATGCTGACTACCTATTACAAGGTTTCCCCAACTGGTGTGCATGGTACACCGACGAGTGCGAGAGGACCTTTTCAGGGGTGCGAAATGTTGTTTTGTTTCTCAGTCATTCGCATATTAACTTAAATTTGTGACACATTAGTTAGTATAAATTTCATTTGTCATCATCATATGGGTACAGTACTTGATTTTATGGGGGTGCGAGTACGTGTAAGAAGTTCTACAGGAGTACTAGATTTAGAAGAGTTGGGAAACCACTGACCTACTGGCACCAAGTAATCATCTTCTGCACCCGCCCTTGCTCTACCTGAACACTGGTGATGACTCGAGCTGTGACTGAGGAACTTCGCACGAGAGCTGGATGAGCGTCACCAGCATCAGCAGAAGCACCGGAGCGTCGTGGCGGCGGAGGGTTCGCTGTGAGGTACATTTCAGGTTAAAATATTAATAGGCTTCTGTGTCCCAATTAATTCATTTCCTTCTTGATTATTATTAAAACTACACACCCGGGCCACCACGAACAGGTAGTACAACCAAAATGAAGTGCCATGCAACACCGGGATGCCAGAAACGCTGCTAAAGAAAATCCAACAGAAAGCCATTAACAGCTGACTTAAGCGCTTGCACACCGACACCAACGAAAGCCGATGCCTTTCAACGAATTGCAAGCTAAAACTGATCAGGGCCACAAACACCGACTGAGCTGACGAGTTCGGCATCTAAGCATTTTTCTTGCTGTATTTTTTTTTTTAAATATTTCTGAAATCTCTAGGTCAGGCCCATTAGGTTGGAAAACTGTTAGATGAGCTACGCTTAAGAACTATCACAGGTTAGGAAAGCGTAGGACAGGTTCTGCTCACGACAGCTGTAGCACCAGCCGCCAAAAGCGCCGCCGTAAAGGCAGCGGAACTATAAGTCCGGTGTGCTCTGGCCACACAATCAATTGATCTATACGGTATTTGCTTATGCTGTCTCTATATCTCTATCATGATATACACGGGCGAAAATTTTGCTGATTGGATATTGCAATGCCACTAAAAAAAAATATCTAAGGTTTGAGTCGCTTCTGGCAGTTTTTACGTTATAACAAGCAGCAATGGCCAAGCTTTGTGAATATGTACCTCCCACTTTTGAGTTAGTTTAAATTTGCAGTGACGCATAGTTTTAGCGTGACTTTCAAGCGATATTAGTTGTAGTTACGGCAGCATGACGGCCGAAGCGAAAAGTTAAGTGGCTGAACAATTATTACGATAGTGTGCCCACACTATTAGGGATGGACTAACTACGAGTTGAGCACCGAAGCGCTTCACGTTCTTGGAACAGATGTTTCTGTGCGCATGATAACAGTGAATCGATTAAGATACATCGATTGCAAAATGTATGTACAGTTGTGTATTGAAACTCAATAGTAATTCAAAGACAGAGTCTAAAGTGAGCACCTGGCCCTCGCTGTAGTGGAATAGCTGCCGCGGGTCGGAGTTTGAGCAGTTTTTTCAAAGTAATAATATGAGATAAGTCGGAGCTGCATACACAGCAGCGCACGGGGAAGGATGGGGAGCAACGTTGCCATGTTTCGACTCTCGTGTGCAGCGCACTTGAGGTTAGACGTAGTTCGTTAGGATTAAGGAACAGGTGCTATTTATCGGTAGGTTAGGTTGAGAAGCTGCATTAGGTCGAACTAAAGTGAGTTATAATAGCGTAGGTTAGGATTGGTTCATTATAAACAGTGAGGACATTAACTAACCGACCGTGCAATTTCCACGGGTCCCGCTAGTAAATAAATACACCAAGCTTTATATCCTTATATATAAGGATTATATATCTGTTTGTTTGTCTGCCTATATTTTTCCTAGTACATACCATAACTCAAAACGTTATGGACGGATTTTCATGATATAATAATATAATACGAATATAACATAGTACGAAAAGCAAATGACCGAATTTTGTGATGATCTGTTAGTTTGTTTGCGCGTCACTGCATTTGATTGTATGCTCGTTAGCATAATAACTCAAAAAGTTATGGGTGGGCCTTTATGAAATCTACAGGAATTATTAGTGTTAAAAAATATAAATGATTAAATTCTTGCGATGATCAGTTGGTCCGTTTGTGCGTTTGAATTATGTTTGTCATGATGTTTGTTAGCAGCAAACTGAAAAGTTATGAATGGATTTTCAAGAAAATTACAAAAACTGTCAATAGCTACTCTCAAAAGGCACAAATAGTTGGATTTTGGTGTTAACACAAAGAAAATAATGGTTTCAGAAACAATTTCAATATTTATACTGAGCCTTGCTTGACAGAGGTATGCGCTCTCAGATTTGTAGTTACCTTGGTCAAAAGGTATTTAACAACGTGGGCTATTGGTTGCTTTCTTCTCTTTGTGTCCACAGTGTTTTTGGAGAAAAGTTGTGGCTGATGCTCACCCCTTTACATTGGAGACTAAGGTGCCACACCCGCCAGTTCGGTCTATGAGTTATACCTGTGTTGACTTGGTATATTCATTCCCGACTTAATTGTTGATATACAGGCGTTGGAGTCGGGCGTGAGTTTTTTTTTTAATTCTTCTCAGCAGGGCTCAGGGTGTGTTGAGTTTACTTGTGCTTAACGTCTTATGACGTGTCTATAGACGCCTAGGCGTGTAGTTTTAATAATAATAATAATAAGAGAGACTTTACAATAGCCTAATAAATAATTTACCTACAAGTGGAATAAAAAAGTTCATATTATACAAATCAAGATGTGATATTGCATCTCAAACGATCCGTGATGCGTACGCTTTCGATAATAATCTTCAACTGGATTACGGAAGTAACTGCCAAATCGCTGACACTATAATGAGTAGCTATATACAGTGATACTGACCATTTTTAAGCAAGGCAACATCTTTACGATGTACGAATATGTTCAATAAAATTGCGCAAGGAGCGAGGGTCTTCACAACTAAGGCGTGAGCTGTAGGAGCTGTGCAGTCCAACGTTGATACTGTTGTGATGACTTCTCGCAGTCTCGAACACAGTTTCGTAGTCACTTAACTTTGTTCAAAACTTGTTTTCCGCACTGCACTTGCTATAAAATTTAAATATGCGACGCGCAAGAACTATAATAGGTTACCCAATTGTTATTACTTCAAACCAATGTAATCACCGAGTGAAACTTGTCTAAAAGAATAACACTGTAAAACAACGATAGTAGGGTAGGCAATGAGTTGTTAATGTAATGAAATAATTCAACTTTTATCAGCACAAACGTACATTTAGTCCAGATAGAAAGAGACAGCGGTCTACTGACAGCAGCCGGTAATAGGTCCTCTGATAATAGGTGTTATTCCACAGACTGTCATCTGGACATGCAGACTGCCCATGAGATATGTTTTTTTCTGACTGCAATACTTATAACGGCGAAATTCTTCAATCAGATATATTGTAATTTAGAGCTCTTGCTGAAGGAATTTTCACAGTAGAACAGTTTTTATTTTATTTCTTTAGAAAATACAGCTGACTTGTCGTAATTCGATTCCCGATGGAGTTTTCAGAAAAATCTACGCGTTGTTTTTATCATCAATAATGTATGACCATATCATCAATACTGTATAACCCTTTATCAATAATGTATGACCATTCATCAATAATGTATAACCATATTATCAAAGATGTTTGACCATATTATCAATTATGTATGACCATACCATCAATACCGTATGATCATATTATCAATAATACATGACCATATTATCAATAATGTATGATCATATTATCAATAATGTATGACCATATCATCAATAATATATGACCCTTTATCAATAATGTATGACCATTCATCAATAATGTATAACCATATTATCAAAGATGTTTGACCATATTATCAATTATTTATGACCATACTATCAATAACGTATGACTATATTATCAATAATGTATGACCATGTTTAAACTCTTGAAAAAGCCTTTACGCTGCAAAAGTGAAGGGGTTCAAAATTACATGGACTACACTGGGAGAAATGGAAAATTCTTACGTGACCAATCGCCAGTAGCCATGCCGGTCTACGAGCATTATTTTGCACTATTAGCTTTGATGTTGTACGATTCTGGAAGTATTGTTCCAGCTGTAATTATTGTTTATATGCACTAGAATATTGTAAATGTACACTCCTAAGCTATCACAGGTCTCGTTTCTATCGGACCGACCACCCAGTTATAGACCAAACTATACTTGACTGTCCCACTTCTCAATCAGGCATTAAAAGGCTCATAAAACTTCGGTGAAATCTTTTCCAATCGACATAACGACCTGAAATGAAAGCTGGCACGCCTCGTGGCGTAAGACCATCACCCGCGGTGGGAGAAAATTTCATCGCCATCATTTTTTATGGCCAGCTAATCAGAGTTTTTTTTTGGCATGAGTCACAACGAGGACAACCTACCAGACTCCTTGCAAAAAATCATGAACATAGCTCAACTCCTTCTTCCTGTTTTTTGGGTCAATAGAAAATTTCATCGCTGTCATTTTTGATGGCCAGCTAATCTTATTTGTTGTTATGGGTCACATCGAGGACAACCCACCAGACTCCTGTAAAAAAATTACGAGCACAGCTCAAGCCCTTCTAAGTACCTGTTTTTGGGTGGACATCAAACTACATCGCCGTCATTTTTGTGGCCAGCTAATGCTAGTTTTAGGCATGGGTCACATCGAGAGTAACCCACCAGACTTTCCGCAAAAAAAAAAAATATGAACATTGCTCAACTCCTTCGACCACTTATTGGGTGGACAGACAAATATAATGGTATGCTTAAATCTTCAACCAAAAACAGAACACCTCTCTCATTTCGTTCGCGGGCGATAATAAAGTGCTTCTTATGACAAAAATAATACGCCTATCGGAAAAAAATCACGCATACATGAGCGGTATCTGATAGCAAAGAGCAAAATTAATTTTCGTTCATCTTAGTGTCCAAAAACTCGATGTCTTAGTGTCCAAAAACTCGATGATCGTCGCCCATGGGCTGTTGACCTCTAGCTACAAATTTGTGCTCTTTGCTGTTAAACACAATCCTTACATCACCACGAACAGTTTATTTTTTGTTTCACGTCCCTATACTGGTTAGAAAACATTTATTGAAGTTTCATTTATCAGTTGTATGGCCTACGTGGGGGTACATGAGGGCAGTGAAGTATATTATTATCTGGCACTCCACATGAACAAATAACTTTGGTCGAGCACTCCCCCACAATCAGCAGGTTCCATATGAGGTGTGTTGCCCCTAGTCAGGCTACTGCAGAAGTGAGGTCAGCCACCGTAGAGCCAGAGGAAATAGCGTGGCATAACACTATAGACATGTCACGAAACCTCGCACTTTCTAAGGCAGGCACCGTGACACTCACAGGCGCACACATGGTTACGCTAAATACGTCTACTTATAATGACGCTCCCTTGGTGATGAGTTTACCTTGCGTAACGTTGTGCTGCTCTCGATGTTGCTTCCTCTGGTTGGCGTACGTTGCGCGCGCAAGGCTGTGTTTATTGCAGTGGAGCTGCCTTCTCTTCTTTCCTTCCTCATCAGATTCTTTCACGTAGGATACAGATGTTGTCATAATAAAGAAAAAGTGCAGGAAAGTTAACGAAATCAAATACGACTAAAATACTGCTGCATAATACAATTTATGCTTAATGTATACCATTGACGTAGCTAAGTCCAATTTACACACAGTAGGGCGCTTAAGGCCCCTTACGCCTCCTGTAGTATTCTTAAGCCCAGTAATATCTTGAGTGGACTATTTAAACATACATTGTTAAAAAAAAGTGCAAACTTGAACAAACTTGGCTAAGCCTCCTCTATCTCTCAAACTAGTGACGGTATTGGTATGTACCACAATATATCATGACAATCAAGCACGAATAGTCCTATGTAAATGCAAACTTCCAAAAAATAAAGCTGCTACCGGCAGATAATTCAGATTCAGACGTATAATGCATACGACGTGACTTTTATAGTTAACTCCGTTGTTCCCTATCGAAGTTTCAGCTCATATCGCCATGAAAATCTAATTTTCGGGTGAATTGGAGTTCAAATGCCACAAGTCAGAAAATATTGATTTACATGTCATGATCAATTACGTCACTGCTACTCTGCAAAATCGACACGAAGTCCATGTATTTTGTTCATCCTATTTAGTTTCAATTATTATCCGAATACAGCTTTATAATTGCAGGTTTGAGCGAATTAAATTCAATGATTGTGAACAACATTTATCGTATGTAGCGTGCGCAGTACCTGTTGAGCCAAGAGAAAGCACAATAATACTGCTGCTTTTGTAGAAAGTGGCGTGAAACAGTTTTACGGCAAATAAAATTTAATACCTTTGCGTTCTCGCCAATAACAATTTAACTGCTTTATTGGAGAAAGTTTGTCATGTATCGTAATAGCATTGCGCACGGTAATGTTAAAAGGCAGGAAGCGTGTGCGCGCATCGCTGCTTAATTGGTTGTCTAAAAAACAGGGGACTCACCGGGCGTATCTTTCTTACGCAATTGTATGCAGTGAAGTTCCTTAAGTATTTTTTACAGAGAAAACAATTTTTGTTGTAAGCTCAAGGTATAAAAAGTATTAGTAATGGACCGCAGTTGCCTTCCTGTCGGCCACAACGTGAAAGTTATGGATAACTTCTTTGCTGGTGCTGCGCGGACACAAAATAAATTGCCGTGCCGTCCGGTCCTAATATGTCACTGTATTGCATTCAACTCTCTATTCTTTATGGGGGAAAAGTTTCATACTGTCACAAAAAATATGAGTTAAGTCGATCCTCTAATCTTTTTTATTCCACAACGGAAGTTAAGTCACCGTACTTATAATCGATTATCTGTTCTTAGTGCAAAGTAATGAGAGTCCATACCGTTAGCTGTTGCTCATTTTCTAATATTCTAATTCTTCCATAGCTCAGAAGTAGGACAAAAATCAAATCCGCTGATGAATGTAGCCATTATGTAGAAGCTACGTAAATTTCAGAAACAATGTTTTGCCGGAGATCATATTTCATTATTTATAGGAGCTCTGTCTCAACATTCGCGCGCTGCGTGAAGCTTTAGCTAAAAAAATAGAGTAAGTTGATGAACCCCTTCTGGACTTCATTTTCTATTGAAGTTGATGAATCAAAAACGGTTGCATCACATTATAACTGAAGTAATCGTGACCCTGGAGCGCTCGATTTCCTGTCAGTTATTGAAGATCAGTCATACTTCTTGTTGCGCCAAGAGCGTCAATGTTGCACAGCACGGAAGAACTTATGTTGATGTATGAACACAGATAATGGTGCATCATTGCACCTGCCGCAACCAGTCAACCGACTCATGTCCTTGATTCGGTGATATTCATATGCAATGTTGAGTTCCAGAGTGTACAAAACGAATGAAGATTGATGTAGTAAATAGGCAAAGAAGCTTGATCGCGTGTTTTTATTTTTGAAATTGCTGTTCAGAGGAGTAAGCTATATGTGTTAATTAAAAGAAAAATACTAATGTGGCATCTCAGCAAACAATTTGCCTAGATAATAGGCTAGATTTTACGTCGATAGCACGTCGTGTTTTGGTGGCTCAGTGTGCAAAACACGTCGATCTGTGGACTGCCAGATAACGTTGTTACAACGTTGTAGCCGGCACGTTGGGAGACAACGTGCAGACAACGTTATGACAACCTTCATAGCTACCTGATATTGTCAATTCAGCTCCAGATAACGTTGCTGGCACGTCGTAGCACAACGTGCTGGGCACGTTCTTAGCACGTCGCATTATAACGTGCTAGGGACGTATCCAGTACGTTGTATCACAACGTAGCAGAGGACCGCCAGCACAAGGTGCTAAGGATGCGCCCAGCACGTTTTTATCACGTTGTGATACGACGCGCTAATAACGTTATCTGGAGTCCACAAATCAACGTACATAGCACGTTCTGCCAAAGATTACTACGTTCATTCTACGTCGTGTGTTAGCGAGGATAAAGTCTGTTACTTGATGCAACAACTACTACTCAGAGGTTGGTATAGTGGTGGGTGATGTTCCGATAAATGAAAAATGTAAAAGTGAAACTTTCTGTCGGGGAGTAGTTATTATTGTTGTGCGACTCTGTACACGGCACAAACTCTTGGCAGCGTGTGGGTGGAACTGTAATCGTAATAATAATACTTTTTTACTGAGAAAAAGGTTATCCAGTAAGGTTTTTCCACGATTGAAGTAATTAGTTGATGCAGAGTTCAGTCAACTGTGGATCACAGATTTAGTAAGGTCACAGGATGTGCAAGAAGCACTTTTTTTTTTGGTTTTTCGCATTGTTGCAAACTTGAGAGCTAGAGATGGAGACGCATTAAAAAAAACTCATAGTCCAAGAAGTTATTTAAAACGCTTTTCTGTCTGTATTATCGGCTTAAAAACGTCAATTAAAGCCAATCCATCAAATTTCATGGCATCATCAGCAAAAAGCGGTAATGTTAACGAAAACACCTTATCCAAAACTATCAGTCTTGATTTGAAAATGAAATCTTAAGTTAGAATGGGAGGTTACATCCCATCAGCCAGATCGAAGACCATTAGAAAAGAGAAGAGCCTTTACTGTTTAACCACATGAATAAGAATCTTGGAGGAATTTTTTGCCTTTCGTTAACGAGTAAAACTTGATATCGTTTAGGTGGGTGATCGAAGAAACTTTAGAGCTCCACCTAGTATGCGGAGTAAAAATTCAGCTTATTATAGAGTTCCACCAACAATGAAGAGTAAAAATTCAGCTGCCGTTACCGCGAGAATTCCGCCATGATGCAGATTTCGTAATCAAGTTTCTTTTCTATGGAGATTGATGACGAGGTGGCAACAGAAAGCTTAAGTGAAATCCTTATCCCTTTGTTATCTGAATGCATGTCTCGCCACGTTGGATATTTTGGCGATCCTGTTCCTTTCTGATGGAATTCAGTAGGCAATTACAGAAGAAGGCTAAATTTGAAATATGGTACTAATCGTTATTGAAAATGAATGTAGTTCTTGCTCTTCCAGCCTGTCTTGCCGTTCCCGTGGAGTCTGACAGTCATTACTTTTCTCTGCATCGAAATTAGATTTTCTTATGGTTTACGATGTATACATTTAGGAGACAATCATTACACAGTAGAGGAACCGATGGTTTCCGGTGTAATAGCCGTAGGAATTATATCTTCAAACTTCTTGGGCGCGAGAATTCTTTCTGCTCTGCTGAAACTATCTCACTGTGTATTTTGGATATGCAGCGCTTACTAATTCAGTTAATTTATTTTTTACATGCCATCTAAGGGGGGAAAGGATCGAGTGTGCTGCAGACGAATTGATGTGTACTGCTCAGAAGAAGCACGTATGCCTTACGATAATATGAGTTGGCCGCCATAGCGTTTTCCTCTATATGTATTTTAGTAAGGAAAGTACAATCAATGAAGAAGTCTGAAGAAGAAGAAAAAGAAGAAGAAGCAAATCAAAGAAGAGAAGATTCCGCACCGGCCTATATTAGCAAGTATCTATATATTAATACGCTTGTTCCTACCTACCTACCTACCTACCTACCTACCTACCTACCTACCTGCGGTGTGTGTCACACTTTTTATCACTAACTAGTGGTCCATGCCGTTATTATAAATGACGGCAAAAAATTAACACTTCACCAAAACCTACGCCATCTTGTGGGCTTCCTCATTTTTCCCCTATCTAATACTGAAGAAAAAGATTCCAAGGTACTCAACTTTTTTTTCGCCTTTTGAAATCTGAATTTTCTCCTATCTTATAAGTTCTATTTTTCCCCTATCTAATACTGAAGAAAAAGATTGCAAGGTTCCCAACTTTTTTTTTTGCCGAAAAAAAAAAATTTGCAAGGTACCCCACTTTTATTTTTTACATTTTGAAATCTGAATTTTCTCCTATCTTATTCCCATAGAGCGTGACAGGAAAGATATAAATATATAAATAAATAAATAAAAACACGACGTGAATTATTATATAGTACTGATAGACGGAAGGAAATTAGAGATAT
>LQNS02000227.1:2924997-2954196 GCA_001587735.2 Parhyale hawaiensis
ATGAATAATGGGCATTGAAAATGGATATTGCACCATGTCATGCAATTCGTGACGCAAAAGTTTACCGATTGCATAATGTTTCGGTAGGAAGGAGGTGGGGGTAAGGCAAAGGAGAGGATGGGGGCGAAGCAGAGGTTAATGGTTGAACAGAATGAGATTGGTTTGCACCTTTGGAAAACTCCATAAAGGGGGGACATACAGCATGTATAAAAATTAAAGGCCCGGTAGACTGTGAAAATTTCACAGGTACAGCTAGTATTGATGATTATTGGGTGAATTTTTTCACGCGCGGGTCGACAATCGCATCAAACAAAGCAGAATAAAGATGGGCTGTTGACCAGTACCCACGGGTCCAAAAATAGTGGGAAGAATCGAATACGCCGACAAAACTTTGAAATGCGTAAGATAAGGAAGGGCTAAATTACCAGTAAGCTGTGGGAAAAAGAGCTTAGAAAAGGCGTTCTTTATGTAACCTCTTGTTATGTTCCTCGTGGCAGTACAAAGATAGAGATAGTTCTGTGTTGACGCTTAAGAAACGACCGCCTTATTTAAGCACTAATTAAAATCTCCAGTTTGTTTACATGATGCTTATGTTAGGCGAGATGTAAGGTAGATGGACTGCGTAAGGAAAGACAGGAGTAAGCGACGGACATCAGCTCAGACGGGTTGGATTAAGTTAGAGGCACTATACCTCAGGTTAAACTATGGTAAGTGAAAACATTTACCAACCGTAGAATATCCACTGGTCCCATAAAGGACAGCTACCTAAATAGGAGGGCAACTGTCCCAATAGGAGGTAAACTACCTCTTAAATTGGAAAGACAACTATCCACTGGAAAAACAATGACCTCTAGGAGGACAACAACCCCTGGGAAGTTAACTACCCCCAAGGAGGGCAACTACCGATTTGCAATAATAAAAACGATAAAATTAGATGTGCAACTAATTACAATAAAATCCAACAACAAGTATACTAGTAAAAGGAAATTTTCCAAACATTCAAAATAAAGTAAGTGAACCGTGAATATTTTCACGGGTCCCGCCAGTCAATATAATCTACCGTAGTTCTACAACTCAACCGTCACGTATTTGAGAGTTATATAAAAATTGTTGATATTTGTGAAGAATGCAGTAAAAAATTTGGTGTAGATATGCATGAAGCATTATATTTTTGACGTGAATAAATTGAGGGATCAGAATTCAAATTGGGTATGATAAGTTTGAACGAATTAAGCCTGAGAATTTACCGTCCGCAGATGGGTTTGAAAGGGGATCGCTCTTGTGTTCATGGCGTCCGGCGCAGTCGCACCAAAGAGCTTAGGTCACAACAAGAGCGAAAGTACATGCAATTTTTTTGTCCCGTTTCTTGTCGTCCTCTAGTGGCGATCCTGCTAGTAATTTTCTATTCAAAGATTTTCTTCGTACAGCTTATTTAGAGCATATCCATAAAATAAATCTATATTTGCGCAATATTAAAGTTTGTGAACATGAAGTTTCCGTTTATATTGGTGAATATTTAAATAATAAATCTGCACTATATAATATAGCACCTAATACTCCACAATCGCTGTCAAGCGATCACGGTGATCGTGATTGCAGTAATTCTGATCAGGAATGTAGCCACAAAAAGATGCGCTAGACACAAACTATATAAGGTAAAGCTTATGATGCAAAAGGAAATATAGTTGGTAATATGTATAGTGCAAATCAACGGTGCTGATAAATAGTGTGCGAATGAACGTTGCAAGCGCAGTTTGCTCCCACAGTCACCACATTAATATGCTATCACCGCGGAAACAAACTTGTCAATTGAACGTGTATTACGCTCTTGAAAAAAAAAATATTTAGAAGATAATATATATCATAATTCGAAGACTATCTTGTATCAAATTATTTTTGGAGTAAATGGTACCTCTCGTTTAACTTGTTAAAACCACAAGAGTTCCTTCTCTGAAGTACATTTAAACTTGAATTCTAGAGCGACATTAGCTCTATTCTACACTGACGGTCATTCTGCTAATCAAAGCGCAGGTACAAGAACTCCCGTGCAGTTTTCCGTCTTGTTTTTTCTAAGCTCTTTGGAACATCGTGGATACACGTGAGCTCGTGTTTATTTTTAAGATCGGGAGTCGGTACGCTTTTATTTCCAGCAATAAAAGGTCGAGACGCTAATTAACGAGGTTTAATGGTGCTTATGCGGGTAATGCCTACATCGGTTACGTGCAGAATCGTAATCAATTAAGTATTTACTTTTTACCGTCGCTTTTTTCTTGGGAAGATGGCCAGTGCCCAGTGGGCTGTCCGACGAGTAGGCCTCGATCTTTGGTTTCAGTTTCACTATACTAGCTTTGGACAACCTTCTACAGTATTTGCAGTCTGTCGTTCTTGCCCGTACCCTTGATCCTCACTTGGCCTTGGCATAAGTGCTAGTTACTACTGCCACATCAACATCTCTATTCTGTCGCACATCTTTTACACAGTCCAAAATTTCCTCGACAGTTTTTGTAGTTGGCTCCTAACTTGACTAAAGCTTTCAGGCTATTACCTCCACTCTGAAGAACTAGGCATTCCCTCCTCCGTCTTAGCTCCCTCTTCCTATTTCCTAGAAATTTTGCAATGGAATTAGTATTTTGGAATACTAAAATGAACATTTTGGGTTGGGGAAACAACTTTTGAGCTACAATGGGGCTGTTACCCAAAAGGTTAGGTAGGCAAAGACTGGTTCAGCTAATATCCTTATAGCAACAGCATTATCCGCACTAGACTGGTATATATGTTGTGCGCGTTTGGTGGATTTGCACGATCGATCGCGCTGCGAGTTTGGTGGATCGTTCAAAGTTTAAATTGGAAAACAAAAAACCAATCCTTGCCTCCCCTAACCTATCCGACGTTCAACCCGAATATAGTCCAACTTACCCAAAATTACGGTCTAATACCTACAACATCCACCAAATGCGCGATCGATCGCGCAAATCCATCAAACGCGCATATCATATATGTATATTTCTCATTGGATATTAGCAGAACCAGTCCTTGCCTGCCTAACCTTATGAGTAAGAGCCACAATGTAGCCGGTTAAGTTAATTAATAAAATCACGCTTATATCTGTGCTTTCAACACACCGCCAAATGTAATGCTTCATATTCTCCCTATAAGTAGGTTTGTATTGCGTCCTGACTACAGGATGTGCACTTCAGTCTTCACTACACTTGGCAACACTCTGTGACTTATGAAAATATTATCAGCGGCATCACTATTTTCGTATATTTTTTTAATCATTGACCAACGGTGTTCACTGCAACCACTACACGCCATGGCAAAGCACTGTATTACCAAACAGCCTATGAGCGTGATTGTTCTTGTTTACACATAGGCTTGCAGATTCAGTACTCCGGTAGGTCCGTTGCTCCCAAAGCCCTGACAGAACTCAATAGGCCTTATGTGGAAAGCTATCTTAACTTAATTCTTAAGTCTCAGGACTGGAGATGGTAGATTGGTAACTAAACCAGCCAGACCTAGCAGTGAGCATTGTTTCTTACCCTTAGCTCTGCAGGAGATATAGAACGGACTGTAAAATTTTCAGGAGTACAGGTAGGGTAATGTCTCAATTACCAAATGCCCATCTATTACCGAATATAGGTAGGAATCTTATTGCGTTCGGTAATAGAAAGGCATTTGGTAATTGAGACATTACCCTATCTCCAAGCTGAGAGACATGCCAGCTAGAGATAAGTCAAGGCAAGGGTGTTGTGTGCAATACATGAAATAAAGAAATCTTTCCTGAGAGGTCTGGAGACAACTGTGGACCAGGTGGAAACCTAAGAGGAAGGAAGATCCCTCAAAAATTCAGTAGAGGAGGCTCCCCTCCTAACTAGTAGTCCCCATTCAAGATTTTATGCGGACACTGGCTGAACATCATCTGCTTGTTGGATGGACCTAGTAGCTCTGCCCAGGCAACCAAGTCAGCAAAAACCATTCCTCTTGAACTTAGGGTAGCCCCTAGATAGACTCCACCTATCCTCAGATGTAGCATAAGAATTTTTCTCCTTAGGTCGCCGGAACAACCCGAGCCTCTGGAGACCTGCATAGCCCAGCGCTGACTATGGTTTAAGAGTAGTCTGTGAGAGATAGAAAGCTGAACTTTTATAACTCACTGCCTCCCCTTGAGGGAAAACCTGCCTGTAGGGGGGACTTCTTCTCTGTGTGAGGATCAGAGAGTATCAACCAACCCTGATAGCCTGAAATGGTGGTACTGCTCTTTCAGGTAAGGTTATCTGCTGGTAGCTCTCTGACACTGGTGTTCTGAACATCCAAAGTCACTTAGTAGATGTCCTGTCCTATAATAGTACAGTTCAATCTCCCAGGAGTCTGTGTTAGAGAATGCCATTTGGTTCCCAGTGGGGTTCACCATAGAGAGACCCTAATTCTCCACCAAGGGTAGTTTTCCAGGGAGAAGTAAATCAGTGAGAGACAGTGAGTCAAGCAGGAGGTTATCCTGTAGCTAGAAGCCAAGAAGGTAACAGGGAATCTGTAGTTTTCAGCTTAGGCCTGCTTAGACTGTCTCACAGACCTGAGCATTTGACTACTTCAGGAGGGGACAGGCTAGGCTGTAACACAGGTTGTGTCTCCCTATGTTTATGAGTTCCCCTACTAAGGTAGGTAAACATCTCTAGCCAAAGTGCGGTAGAGTAGGGCAGGGGCCCCTTGGGTTTTTGGCCGAGCCAATTGGTATAGATGAGGACCTTCCATCTGTACAGGATGGGCCCCTCTAAGAGCAAGTTAAATCTGCTCCTCCTGAGACTGTGACTATTGCCTTAAGCCATAGTCGCCTAATTGACGTCTACCCAGTCAGGTCAAGCTGGGTAGCAGCTGAAAGCTGCAGTATAGATCTATACTAACATAAATTTGTTACAGGCTTAGATAGTGGGGTCTGTAAGATGAGGTGACTTTGGACAAAATGAAGGGTTGTTTCAGTGCCGTATCTTCATTACTTGTGCTGGAGGAAAAGTTTGTAGTTTTATCAACAGTCACATAGGACGCCTGTACATAGGCTAAGCAATCAAACAAAAATCCACACCCTTAAATTTTAGAGATACTTCTGGTTAAAAAATGTCTGAAACCACCTGAGGGGCGGGGGTGGCTTTGGACAGGGGTGGGCTGACTTCAGATGCCCATTCATTTGCTGTAGATAATTTTTCCCTGACGTCTGTGTACCTCTCCCAGAGTAATTCCGTTCTACCGAAGGTAGTGAGATCGGTTAACTGGGTACGGAAGGTGGAGCGATGGCTCACAGCTTGGGCTGAAAAGCCAGTGCACGCAGTATTCGACCATTGCTACCGAGGATAGTTTTCAAAATGATCCGAAGCAGGATCCGGAAAGGATTCAAAAGTCTTTCCGCATCTAGAAGAAGCCAAGCAAAAAGCAGTAGTCCTAAGGTCTGAGTTGCAAGCAATTCTACTTTCTGGCCAATATCTCCACAACCATAAGATAAAGGGTTTTGCTCCATAGACTTGTTCCGGCAACTTCCGGGACAATCCAGAAAAGGCAGTTATTTATAATCTTTTGATTGAGGGTCAGGGGCATGGCAACTCACTGTAGATAGTTGCCAGGTAATCCCAAGGTTAGATATGGCGTTCTTTTAGTCAATATCCTGCCATAGTTGAAACAGCTGGATTGTCTGAAGGAAAAGTTAACAAAAAGGGGAAGACAATAAATTAGTTCAGGTCAGTAGACTAGCTATTCTTTGCACCAGCTACTCAAGGGGGCCATGAAACCCCTCCCTGCTGTGCCGTGGTTATGTTGGTGCTACCAACAGAGGTGTTCTGTTGCAGCAGCCACTGGTAATAAAATTTTCTCAGTGGCGAGCAAAGACAGAACACTTCTGGAGGATCAAACAAACCCAAAGTCTCTTCAGTTCCATGGCCTAGGGTGATGTATGAGTGCGCTCATTGTGCCAAAATGAGGAGTGCTGGTGCTGGGCTCCTGAGGTTAGCAGGTAGCCTGGGCCTGAAAATAAAAAATAGCACACCAAAAGCTGTCTACAATGAGGTTGTGTTATGCCTCAAAACAGTCTAAGCTACCATTTAGACGCCCCCAGAGTTGGACGCTGCTGCGGGCCTGGTTCCACCAACAGAGGTGTTCTGTCTTCACTCGCCACTGAGAAAAATTCATTGCAACACTCTTAATAATTTCTTCAAAGCTCATGAAAGATATATCTTGGTATCTGATGTTTCAGAGTGCAGTCTAATAAAATATTAACTTATTGCCATGTCTGAGCTACAATCTAATAATGCTGAACTTGCTCTCTCGACAAAATCTTCTAAGAGACCAATCGGAAACCGAAATGGTCTTCCAAACAAAATTCCTCGGCAGAGCAAAGCTGACCCGTAAGTATGGTAACTATAGCTACCTTTGAACCAACAATGAACCAACCTAGCTGAATATATATATTAATATATCATAGCTTATTTGTTCAGATCTAATAGTACCTAATAATATAATTTGCTCAGTAATATCTTGTTTCTTATTTATTGTAGGTGCCTAACTCTAACAGTATTTGTAATTTCAACTTAATATCAGTGCATTTGTAGCTAATTAACTACAGTGGAACCGCGTTTTCCCGGACAGCACGGGGGGAGGCCATTCCGGGAAAACGAGAAAATTTCAATTCCCGGAAAAACCCCGTTTTTCCGGACGTATGTCCGGCAAATTGAAACTATTTCCGGGATATTTTATGCCAGAGTAACCCCCGTTTGCCGCACGTTAATGAACGAAAATGAAACTACTGTGTGCAGATGCATACTGAACGAAAATGGTGGTGGTTGCCTTCCGATTCCCGGAAGAGACGCTTCACAATAGGCGAATTTCAGTATCTGCGCAGCGTCACTTTCGAGAATTCTTCTGAAGGTCCGGACTTTTTCCGGGAAATGCCGAAGTTTTCCGGTATTCCGCCTTGGTTTCAGTTTCCCGGAACGTTCCGGGAGTACCCCGGAAAAATAAAAAAAGTCCGGGAAAACGAGAAGTCCGGGTTCCGGGAAAACGGGGTTCCACTGTAGTTGTATATAAGTGACTTTTTTGCAATACAGTAGTTGAGAAATATGCTAACAGTACATATCATTGAACGGATTTATTTTTTATAGTTTGCAGATAATTACTGTAGTCACTTTTTGTTGCAGAGAAAAGAAAGCTGAACAGCCACAACGCACACGAGTCCTTGCACAGTTTTGTTCAGAGGCAGGAGAAACAGCTGGTCCTCCTATTGAGCTGCCACTTCATTTAGCAAGACAGAAATTGCAGCTCATTTTGAACAGCCTGCTCAAACAGGTGGGTCAACCTCTATGATTGATAAATAATACCGGTACCTACCTAAGGCCTTGCGAAGTTGTAAACAGAATAGCTTAGTTGTAATGTGGAGAGTGGGTACCTACCTAGTTGAGCATCCTAAAAAAAGATCACTTCTCCACATCTGGCCTCTTAACTGGTTATCTTTTTCTATTTTCTTTTTTTAGAACTATTATATACTATCAAATACTCTGTGCAGTTAACAAATGTCATTGGCTTCTCTGCTAAAACTGCTTGAGGTTCTAAGCTTGCCGCTGGCTGCTGACATTTGGTGGGGGAGCAAAGGTTGAGTTTAAATGTTCAAGATACTGGCATCCTTGCGTTTGGCTCAAGTAAATTATGTCATATCATTTACTCATGTCTTTGGGCTCGTCAAAGCAAAAGCCTTACATTCTGCATATACAGTACCTAATTTCTCTTTTGTAGTCATAATTTGCATTCTTTTCCAGGATAATGATGTCCCCTACAGTTTTTTTGTTGATGAGAAGGAAATTACACATAATCTACAAGGAGTGCTTCCTGAAGATTTTTCAGAGGAGAAAATTCTTACAATATTGTACCAAGCTCAAGCTGTGTTTAAAGTTGAATCTGTCACCAGGTGAGAGATGTTGGCGTTCTGCCTCCTCATACGAGTTTTACTGTAACTGCTTTTAATTTATTTCTTGTTAAGGGGAGGCTTGGGGCAATTGCCCCCGTATAAATTTGGCCCTGCTTACACTTTGTGGAAGGCTATGATAGTCATGGACTCTAGACTCTAATAAAGTAGGCTTTGTAGCTAGATATAATATGCTGTCGGGTAACTTTTTAAATCACAAACGTACATCTTTCTTTGAGCATTTTACCTATAGCTACCTACAGTATAAGTATTATGTTGCCATGGAATTATCTGTAATTCATTGAATCATCTGTGTGAGAGCCTATGTCATAATTATGCATCTGTTATCTCTGTATGCATCAGCAGACTGTTCACGTAAAGCTGGGGCTACACTATGCAATCTTGCATTTGACGCGCCAGCTCGCGTGTTGTTCTTCGTGCTGACTTTCACGTTGTGTTTGGATAACTACTTGTGAGCTGAGCATCCGATCGTCAACTTCAGCATGCAATTGCCTAGCGTTACTCAAATAGTTCAAATGCGGCGCACCCAAGTTCAGGTAGCACTTTTCTTGGCCGCCCACCTTGTGACACTAGGCCTACCAATTAGCTAGTGGCAGTAATCATTACTGTAGTTTGTTTAATGGATGAAGTTGTGTACTTCTGGTAGTTATACTCTATTTTCTAAGAATTACTTGATGAAATCATTAGTCAAACTTATTTGACAGCTCATACTAGGCATCAACTCACGACCTGTCTTCCCCATTGCCAGATGCACATCGTCTTTACCTGGTCATGCTGAAGCTGTACTCTGCGCGTCTTTCAGTCCAGACGGCAAATATTTAGCATCGGGTTCAGGCGACACCACTGTTAGGTTTTGGGATGTTAATACTGAAACTCCACATTTTACATCAAGAGGTGAGTATTGTGATCACTTGCATTTGGTTATACCTACTGTTTGTGTCCCTATTCTTAGTATTCCTGCGGGTATTGCTATGCACTCTGTTTCTGTCGAAGCCAAGAGCCAAATCGCGTTTGCAACATGTTTTAACACTTGGTGGAAATACCATCAAATTTTTCCAAAAAGTGAAATCACCGCAACTACTGATGAATCACCCTAATTGGCTCATGACAGCTTAAGCAATTATAACCCTTCCTAAGTGTCTGCTCACACATGCTTCCCCCTCAGGAGGCATAGAATGGGCTATAGGGTTAGGTTAGGTTAGTTTAGAATCGCCCATCCTATGTTATGGGGCCCGGCGACCCCATAGGGCTTGTGAAGGTTACCTTAGCCATTAGCTATGCCTTCGGGACGCCTGTCTTTCGTACCCATTTTGCTTAGTTCTCATCTTATCCTTCTACTTAGGTATCTTTCTTCCATCTGTTCTTCCTCTTCTTTCCTCACTTGCTGTTCCCATGCATGTTGATCCTGTTTGTGAAAAAACCCTCATGCATGGGTTCCCCGTTAGGGTCCGCATGCTCGGGGAGAAGGCTCCAGAGTAAATCGGAGAGGCTTTGCATGAGTTTGTGGTTTACCAGCTTTTGTTATACATTTACCGTAATATTTTGGACTTTACCAGATGTGAATTGGGATAGCCAGTGGTACACACTCCCAGCTAGCTTTAGACTGCTGTGTTTTCATGTTCCTCCTCACACTCTCCTTAGCCCCGTTGCCGTGCTATCCATTAAGCTGTTAAAACTGTTGTGGTACTCCGAAGGCAATTTATTACTTCCGCCAAGGAGGTTATGTTTTCGTCTCGTTTGTCTGTCTGTCATCAGAATAACGCAAAAAGTTATGGACCGATTTTGATGAAATTTACAGGGATTGTTAGGTATGTTAAGATGAACATATGATTAACTTTTAGTGAAGATCCGTCCATCCGTTTGTTTGTTTGTTTGTCTGCCTCATTTTTCTCAATGCTATAACTCAAAAAGTTAAGGACTGATGTTTATGAAATTTACATGAGTTGTTAGGTAGCTACCTATATTATGAAGAGTAAATGACTAAGTTTTTTGTAACGATCCGTTTGTTCGTTCGTTTGTCACTGTTTTTAATTTTGAGCCTGTTAGCCCAATAACTTGAAAAGTAATGAATGGATCTTTATTAAATTTATAGGAGTTGTTAGTAATGTTAAGGCATAATGATCAAAGTTCCGGTGCAGATCGGTTTTTCATTTCTATGTGTGACTTAACTTAAAAAATTAGGAACGGATCTTCAATAAAATTACTGAAGCTGTTAACACTATTGAAGGGCACAAATGATTACGTAGATTTTGGTGTTGATACAAAAAATCATAGTCTCAGAACCAATTTCAATTTTTCGTAAGCTTTGTCTTGCTTGGCGGAGGTATGGGCTTTCAGAGTGCTCTAGTTGAATTGTTGATGATTATCTTTTCGCCTCTACCATAATTATCTTCTCGCCTCTACCGGCAACCCATGCTGTCTCTGTATACTTTAATTTTCTCGGACATTGTGTCACAAGGCAAGGCCCTTGCAGTTCATGATGCCTTTTACATCCATCTTTTTGTAAGATGATGGAAAGAAGTAGCTACCTTTCAATTACTGAACACTTTTTATTATGTAGAAATATCCTCAGTGTGTGTCACGAAAACGCAGTTGCTACTGTATTTTTTTTTATTAGCCGATCATAGGAAATAACTGCCAGTGGGTGAGCAGGTCACAGTCACTGGGTGCTGGTGACGGCGTGGAGTCCCGACGGTACGCGTCTCGCCTCGGGCTGTAAGAAAGGCAATGTCATTATATGGGACCCCAACACTGGTAAGCAGGTGAGTGGTTGTTTCATTATCATTCTGCCATTCAATTGGAGCATCATCATGCTCCTTTCTTCACTAATGTTTTTCAGGGTAAGGGCACAAGTCACAATAAAAACAGCAGGGTTGGCATTGATTAAATCAAGTTGATTTAATCTATTGATTTTTTATAAAAAAATCTGGATTTTTTGATTTCATCAAATGGAATATTTTTCCACAATCAAATGATCAACTCTTATGAGCCTTTATGAAACACAACACCAGTTCTATCGTTCAAGATGCCTATTATTCCCCTAAATAGAGTTCAACAACCTATATATAGCTACCTACATGATTAAAACTAGAGAAAATGCATGGTTAAATTTTCATTATATTTAAATACTTTATTGCTCTAATTTAATCTAATCTATTATCGAATGAGCCACTGTCTAAGTAACTACATTGCAGCAGGGTTGCCATTGATTAAATCAAATTTGTTTAATCAAATTATTAAATCAATGGATTTTTCTGAAAAAATTATTTTTTTTTTGTAGCTATTTGATTTTTTCATGGAATGTAATATTTTTTGCGCTATGAAATGCTTAACTCTTATCAGCATTTATGCAACACATCACCAGTTGTATCTTTCAACATATCAATGGTTTCCCTTGAAAGAATTCAACAACCTACTTATACCTTTAAATAGGTAGCTAGCTACATAATTGGAACAAGAGGAAGTATGTACCTGGTTACATTTAAATTATTATGGTATTTAAATATTTCAATGCTTTGATAAAATCTAATCATCTAATTAGCCTCTATCTATGTAACTACCATTGCAGAAGGTTGGCATTGATTAAATCGATTGATTTTTTTTAAATGATATTTTATGTAGATATAGCTACTTCATTGTTCCTCAAAATGGAATATTTATATGCTATCAAATGATTTACTCTTATGAGCATTCATCAGGGTTGCTATTGATTAAATCAAGTTGATTTAATCAACTGAATAAATCAGTTGATCTTGTATAAAAAATCATGATTGTTTTTAGTTTTTAATTTATTTGATTTTTTTCATGAAATGGACCATTTTTACACAATCATACGATTGGTACCTATAAGCATTTATAGAACACAACACAATTTTTTTTTCAACTCACCTAAGGTTCCCCTTAATAGAATTCATCAACCTATACCTCTACATAATTAAAACGAGAGAAAGTACATGCTAGAAATTTAATGGTATTTAAATAATTTAATGCTACTGTTTGTGCAGAAATATTTATGTGTCATTAGTCATTACCTTTCAGTGTTGTCTCCACGGCTGTACAGTGAGATGCTATGAATCTCTTGTTAAATTTGATTTGCTTTTCCTTTGCATTTTCACCCAATCAAGCAGCTTGAACTTCTTCATCAGTCATCACTCTTGCAAAAAATTGGTTAGCCAACTGAAAAAAACATTCACCTACCTGCATGTATATTTTACTGAGTTACCTGTCATCTCCAGGCTAAAAGCTATTATACCATTATTTTCTCAGGAATTGCTTGGCTGACAGCTAAGTATTACGCCACCATTTAGATTAGATAGGCGGCTGTAGACGAACCAATAGGCCCATTTACTACATTACATTTTGTAGTACAGTTCTTGATTGTTTGCAATTGCCTTAGTTTGTAATTTTCACTGTGTGTTGAAATTTGTAAGCCCGAGGAAAGCAGGAAAGCACTTGTTTTATGAGAAAGTATTATTTTAAGAACACTGTAGAAGAACTGTGAAGAATTATTACATCATTTCACATTAAGAAAATATAAAAAATGAAATGAACAAAAAAAAAACAAATAAAACTCATTGATTTTTTTATTAAAAAATAAATAAATAAAAAATCACCAACCCTGGACAAAGCCGAACGATTGTATTGTAAATCTGTGTTTGTTAGCTTAGAGCTTAGAAGAAAAAGTCTGTGATTTTCCTCTGCTCGTACATTAGAATTTTTGTGGCATGTGAGGTAGGTATTTGCTGATGCTGTTCTTTCATTTTGCGTTTGAATGATGGTGTTGACGTGTCACGTGAGCATTGCTCGTTTCGTCGTTAACTTTATACATGTTTATTTGGCGTCATAAATGCAACATATTGTTATTCAATTAAAATTGTGAGCATTGTACCAGCTATTAAGCTGTCTTCGGAAAAAGATTATTTTACTATAAACTCCTGATATTGTGGCTTACATGTCTCCTGCAGGTTGGCAAAAGTTTCAGTCTGCACACGAAGTGGATCACAGCGTTGTGTTGGGAACCTCTCCATCTCTCAGATAACGGCCGCTGCACCAGACTAGCGTCCGCCAGCAAAGACGGATCCATTCGCATATGGAATATTGCTAGTGGTACTTGCCATAAGGTGATGATCTGTCATGTTCGTTCTCATGCTGAATCCCTGCCTTTAGTATATTCTTTAGCATAAACCAGGAGTGTTATGAATGTACAGTTCTTTCTTACCATAGCAGGGTCAGCATGTCGCCGTGGTGTAGTCACATTATTATTAGCACCGCGGATGTGCTCTTATTTTAATGACGGTTAGATTTTACTGCTTTCTTTATTTCTTTGAAGTTATTCAAAAAATTACCTGATATTTTTCGTTAATAAGTCTTGCATGATGTCGTGCAGAGCATGTCAGGTCACCTGCAGAGTGTCACAGCACTACGGTGGAGCGGTCAGGGCCTCATCTATTCTGCGTCACAGGACCGAACGATCAAAGTGTGGCGGCCTAGTGATGTGAGTAGACGTGCTTGTTGCACCAGCAAATTAGCTGTAACGTCATACTGTACTCAGCCCTCTGGGGTGTATTCTGACGGACCCTTTCCCTGCCACAATATATTTGGGCCTCACGAACCAAAGGGTCCCAAGTGGTTTCTCCACATGGGATGTTGCAGCTGGTCGCAGTACCTGCTGAGAACGTTTGTTAGGTTAGATAGGTTCTCTATATGAGGACCTAGAACAATTGGGGCGCAAGCGACACTTAAAATATACAGGACCACTTGACGACAATGTACTGGTGTAATAAGGTACAAAATAATTGACTTTACATACAAATCTTGACCCTTTCTACTCGGATTTGCGCCTCTCTGACTTCACAGAACGACAGGTTTTAATCTGTATTATCTGAGGGTGTGAAAAACTACTTTTGAAAAAACTGTCGCTTACGCCCCTGTTGTTCTAGGGCCCTCATATTTCCCCTACTGTTCCGCAAGGTGGGCCATCGATCGAGGTGGCCGACCTTATCCTGCGAGACTCCTACCTTCACCCCTGCGGAGGACCACAGAAGGGGCCAGCCGCACGGGTGTTTCTTTCTTTTGTCTTATTCTCTTTTTGTTTTTGTCTTGCCCGGTGCCGCACGGCTGAGCGAATTCGTTCAGCCGAGCCGTGTAAAGCTAGAGATGTACGTGCTTGAAATTTTAGACAGAGAACTCACTTATGTGAGTTCGCTGTCTCTCACGACCTTCCAGCAGAGATAATATATTTGACTTTCGCCTCGATGCGGCTTAGAATTGCTGCCCTAACACACCTTGTCACTAACCTAACCTATACTGTACTTACTTACTGTGCATCATTGTTTACTTACCAGTGAGGATTACTGATACGAGCGTTGGCCGCATCTGCTGATTCTCTTGTATTGGTTCCTCGTTTTGCGTTGACGTAATTCATGTCCCTTCCTTTGTTGTGTTAAAAAAGTTCCTATAGCTAACTTCCAATGTAGCGTTAAACTAACATGGATAATAATATAGTTATAAGATGAAGATCTTCTCCAACACTCTCACCGTCAGTATTCTCTGTCACGGTATAACCCCCGTTGTACAGTATGTTACCTTTGATTATGCAAAAAACATTTCATTTACTTAGTTTTCAAGATAGTCTAAGTGTCAAACATTTAAAATGTTGATAATAAGTTAGTGGAAAGGTATATTGTAACTATAAAAACAATTCGGGAAAAATAAAACGGAACCATTTTCCACGTTTTAGCAACATTTGCTTATCGCACGGGGTTCTGCTGTTACGCCGGATTATTCAACATCACTCTCTAGTCAACATGGTTAAGAAAAGCGGTTTAACCAGTGAAAAAAGATCAAAGTAACCTCTTCATTGGCTTCTGGTAAGACTACACACAAAGTTTCCAAGGAATTACAGCGTGATCACCAAACAATTAAGGCTTATGCAGTTGAAGGTATGGTCAACTGGAAAACGCCGGATAAAGCCTCTACGAGGAAATTGACTGCTTAGGATATGCGACATTTGAAGGTTTCTATGACTAGAAAACAACTTTCTACAAGTTAGGCGATATTTGAGGACGCTGGAACCCCAAGACTAAGTAGAAAGACAAGATGTGAGGTTCTGCAGAAGCTAGGGAAAGTGAAAAAGGCAATTAAACGACCACTTCTAACAAAAACTGATGAAGAAAATAGGATCAAATGGGCTGAAAAGAGCATGAAAACTGATGTCTCCAATGTCATATTGACTGACGAATGCAGAGCCATTCTTGATGGTCCAGATAAATGGGCGTCTGGATGGGTCCTAAATAACCGACCTCAACAGACACGGCTTAAGCGTCAAGAAGGTGGTGGAGGTGTGATGTTTTGGGCCGGGATAGTAGGTGACTGTCGTCGTAGGATTGAACACACAACATGTCTCCGGTGTTTAATTACCGTAACTCTTTGATGTTTCACTGTCAGAGAGCGAGTGCTGTTAAGTGTATGGAAAGCCGTGTACTCGAATTGACGGCTCTCTTTTTACAGCACGTAGTAGTAGTAGTAGAAAAACAAGGGCCTCAGTTCGTATTATAAACAATTAAATTTCCATTGGATAATATAGGCATTTTCTTTCATGATACAGGGAGCGCTGTGCCGCACCCTCCAGGGACACGGCCACTGGATCAACAGCCTGGCGCTCAATACCGACTACGTCATGCGCACCGGTGCCTCTGATCCCAAGAAACTGATGCAAGTGGTGCCCGAGCACATAAAGGACGGTCAGTGTCATGCACTTAAGGGGACTCTCCGGGTTTCAGAACTTTTTTTGTTCTTAGAAATTTTTTCATTTGACGCATAGAAAACGAGTTATTCATAGAAAATTAAGCTGTTGTCCGTTCTTATGGAATGATTTTTGTATTGGGTCCTCTGTAGGTACCCCGAACAGTTGTTGCTGTCGTATAATTACTTTCACTTTTCTTTGTACGATGGCATAGAGTGGAATTAACCATCATGCGATGTAGGTGCGGTGGTAAAACTAGTTATATAATATTACTATTATTTATAATAAAAATGTCAGTTGAGACGCTTACTTCCAACTGAGTTGCATACCAACCCGAAGAAATAAAATTCTCTTTAGGTCGGTTACTTGCTTGCACCGCACGACTAAGTTTATTTCTCTCAACGCAATTGTATTCACGATGTTCCTGTTGTTATTTGGTCGCACAGAAAGTAAGCGCAAGGCTGCGGCACTCGAGAGATACGACGCTGCGCTGAAGGTGGCTGGTGGAGTCGAACGAATGGTGTCAGGCTCTGATGACTTCACTCTCTTCCTCTGGACGCCAGAGTCCAGCAAAAAGCCTGTGTGTAAGTGACGCAGCTCGCTTATTTCACCTGTGTTGGGTCATTTTTGTGACTCGCTTTGAGGTAGTTTTTAGCTTTTATATTGAATTTTCAGGAAACTGAGTTAGATCTATGTTGGAAACAGCTGTTCTACTTCGAATGTTTGGACATCACCCTGGCCCCAGCTGTGATATCCCTCCCAAGTTTATAGCTTTCAGAGCACTCCTCTTTTCCACCAACGCTGTATTAGAACGCTTGCATTAGCTGATGACGTGGAATGGGATCCTGCTTCTTACTTGCTGTGAAATTCGTGTTAACTAAGCGATCCATAACGTGGGACTTTCATCTGCTCCCGTGTGGAGGGCTACGGAAGGGACCTTCTGCGCGGGTGTTTTCTTTTTCTAGTTTCATTTTTCGTTTCTTGGCCCTGTGCGGCTTGGCCGAGCAAAATCGTTTAGCTGTACCTAGAGGTCGATGTTTTGCGCCTAGTTTCCTGCCCATCAAGGGGTATAGGATGCGCCATAGGGTTTGGTTAGTTAGGTTCGTCCATCCTAAGTTATGGGGCGTGGCGACCCCAAGGGCTCGTGTACCTAGGTTACCTTAGCCACTAGCTAGGCCTTCGGTACATCTATCTTTCGTGCCCACTTGGCTTCCTTCCATTTTCGTACTCCTACTTCCTCATGCTTTATTCTGATCTTCCACTTCTTTTCTGACTTGCTGTTCCCATGTATGTTGATCCTTTGTGGGAACACCTTCGTGCATGGGTTTCCCTTGTTTTTATCGTCATACTACGTGTCCCTTGCTTCTTACTCTGTTAGATCGCCATTGTTGTGGAGATGGAGGCTTCAACTACTAATTATAATAATATTAATGACACGAGGCGGGTGTATTTCTCGCAGCGCTGTTGAACCCTTCTTCAATATATTCTTCTACTACTACTACTACTACTAATTTTAACACGCCTCTATATGTTATTCAGGTCGCATGACTGGACATCAACAGTTAGTCAACGACGTCAAGTTCTCTCCTGACACTCGCACTATTGCCTCGGCTTCCTTCGACAAAAGCATCAAGTTATGGAACGCCATTAACGGCAAGTGAGTAGCCGTGTATGTTCTTCAGCCATTAGGCTGCTAGTATTAAGGGGAAGTTCTTGTATGCTTTGGAGTTACGTATGCCTAACCCTGGCGACTATTTGAAGGAGCGACCAAAAGTCTGTGTCAGACTTAATCTATCTGACTTCGTACCCTGCAGACGACGTCAGTAATTTGAAGCTAGTGGTGGCCGGAAACATTTTCTTTCGCAATTTGCTGTTCCCATGCGTGTTGATCCTGTGTGCAAAGTGCAAACACCGTTGTGCATCGGTTCCACTTTTTTTTTTGCATACTCTATGTATGTCTCTTTTTTAACCTCTCTTTGGATCACATTCTAGTCTTCAACAAGAAATATAAGAATAATAATTTACTCTACAGGGCGTTGATCGAATGAGTTTGCTCATGCATTGCTACCACATTGCTCTCTCTTCATCCAGAATATTTGCCACGCTGCGGGGCCACGTGTCGGGAGTGTACCAAATCGCCTGGTCTGCAGACTCACGAATGCTCGTCTCCGGCAGCAAGGACTCGACGCTCAAAGGTTTGACTTCTCATCTCCATGGGTGCAGTGAATTTTTCATCATTAGTCTGTACCTCTTTATTTCCTCTGCTAGGGAGGTTATGTTTTCGTCGTGTTTGTTTGTCTGTCTGTCTGTCTGTCACCAAGATAACTCAAAAAGTTATGAATCGATTTGGACGAAATTTTCAGGGATTGTTAGGTATGTTAGGAGGAACAGATGGTGAAGATATGTCCATCCGCTTGTTTGTTTGTCTGCCTCATTTTTCTCAATGCCATAACTCAAAAAGTTATTGATGGATTTTTATGAAGTTAACATGAGTTGTTAGGTATAGAACGAAGACTAAATGACCAAATTCTGGTAATGATCCGCTTGTTTGTTCGTTCATTTGTCACTGTTTGTAATTTTATGCTTGTTAGCAGAATAAAAAAAAATGGATCTTTATGAAATTTATAGGGATTGTGAGTAATGTTAAAATATATATATATATATGATTAAATTTTGGTGCAGATCGGTTTGTTTGTATGTTTGACTCATGTTTGTCACAACGTTTGTTAGTAGTATAGCTCAAAAAGTTATGGGCGAATCTTCAAGAAAATTGCTCAAGCTGTTATTACTATCAAAAAGCACAGAGGATTAGATTTTGGAGTTTATACAAAGAGAATCATGGTTGCAGAGCCAATTTGAATGCTAGTAGCAAGTACAATGTATAGCTTGCACTGTAGTACGGTAGTGGTAGTGTCTTAAGTGTACGGAGAGATGCAGAATAAATGATGTACCTGATACTGTGCAGTCTGGAGTGTAGCACAGCGAGGGCTGCTGATGGATCTGCCCGGTCACGCAGATGAAGTCTATACCGTCGACTGGTCCCCAGATGGACACCGAGTCGTCAGCGGTGGGAAGGATAAGATTCTCAAAGTGTAAGTGTAGCTTAACTGTCTATAAAGGGTTGAGGAGCGGAACCCGTGTTTTATCAAGATTGGGCTGTCGTAATCGCCGTTTCTGTTGAACTGTTGTGTTGTTATTTTATTCCGCTCAGGAGGCAGAGGTTTAGATTAGTTAGGTTGCCCATCTTATGTTATTGGGAGTCGGTCCCCATAGGTTATCTTAGCCTGGAATAGGCCTTCGGGACATCTTCCTATCGTATCCACTTTGCTTCTCGCTGCTCCCTTAGGGGGCATAGGATGGGTCATAAGGTTAGGTTAGATAGGTTTGCCCATCCTATTTAATATAGCGTGGCGACCCCAGGTGGTTCGTGTAGGTTACCTCCGCCATTAGCTAGGCTTCAGGACGCCCGTCTTTCGTGCCCAGTTCGCTTCCTTCCATTTTCATACTCCTACTTGCTCATGCTTTATTCTGATCTTCCTCTTCTTACCCAACTTGCTGTTCCCATGCGCGTTGATCCTGTGTTGGAACACTCTCGCTCATTTGTACCCCACTTGTATAGTCATAATATATGTCCCTTCCCTTTCGTCTCGTAGATGAGCTTAGTACTTATTTAGGGAGGCTTGAACTTGCTGATACTACTACTACTACTTTGCTTCTTTACATTTAATAGTGCTTGTAATGGCGCTCTGTGTTTTCTTACCTGCGCACCTAACATGTTGGGTACTGCGTCCACATGAGAAAAATATGTATATTTTTTCTTGGCTTGCTGTTCTCAGATGCGTTGGTCCAGCGAGGGAATACCCTCGTGCACAGGTTGTTTTTCATGCTATATGGCCTGTATCTTTCTCTCTCTCTATAATAAAAAGAGCCTTACGCATTTCAATGTAAATTCCTTGATATTTTAGGTCTTCCAGTTCGCCGAGAGTAGGTTAGCTTAGCTCAAACTGTGTTGTGATATAAAGAGTTTATTGTTTGTTGACCAGGTATCTAGATCGAAACAACCTGAACATGAATTTTTGTTGTTTTAGGTTATTGCACACGAATAAATCTTATTTCTTTTGTACAGTGACTTATATTTACGTGCGTGTTTTTTTCAGGTGGCGGAAATAATAAATGCAGAGAAGTGAAGAGTGTTTCACCTGCCTTACTTCGTTGAGCAATCTATTTTCTCGAGTTCTGACTGCCCTGAGGTGCAGCGGATGGTGCTTGCGTGCTCAAGCTACTCTGAACAGAAAAAAATGTGACCCCATCCAAGTAGAGCTGGCGATGCCTATGATGCTTTCTTGCAAGAAACGCATTTCACAGCTCGCTGGAATTCTCAATCTCGGTCTACAGAGATTATGCTAGGTTGATACACCTGTTATTTGCTTCAATTGATTACGCAGGGAAAACTAACAAGTACGCTTGTGAATTCTATTAAATGAAGAGTAACACTACCTACTACATTGCAGGCTACGAAATGATCGTGTTAATTTTACTTAGTCCCTGAAATGCAAGGAAGATTGAATACACTTTAACAGAGCATTCTTTATTAGGAGAAAGAAAACTCGCTTCAGCTAAGTTCACCAACCTGTGGAAAAGTTCACTCATGAATCACCGAATCATCGACCATGCTTCATGTAGGACGCACGTCTCTACACAAGTGGCAGGAACAGAGAGGCCTGCGCTGCATTGTTACGAACAAAATGCTCATTAACTTGTATAACAAACGTAACTTTTCAAATTTCGTACGCGGAGCACTCTTAGGCCGAAGCCAGCCATGACCCAAACTCAACAATTGCAGTGTGAGCCGAGGGACGACAAGTGTGGCATTGCAAGTTATGTTGCATGGAGAGAGGCATCCGATGTACGACACGCTGCGTTACATGCCTACATTTTCTAGAAAATAGATCTAACATGAGAGAAGTATCTACTCTCTGGGATATTAGCAATCATTTTTTCAAGCCTTACTAAAAATACAGATAGCATCGCAGATTACAGGGTCTATCGATACTGGGGGGGNCGTAACACAAACAAACTTTTTCCATACATAGAAGAAGTTATAGCCTGCATGTTATACCGGTAACTTAAATCAGAAGTGAGTAAATTCAAGGGAGTGGGCAAGATAAATGCTAGCGGCAATCGCTTTCGACGACATGCCCGATAAGATTTGTTTTTAATAGTATACTTTTCTTATTAATGCGTTCATTACGTTAGAGTGATTTAGCACGCTGGCGTGCTGACTTATGTGTGGAGCCACAAAAACAGTAGACTTGTTAGTAAAACATTTGCGTATTTTCCCTAATTACAGTTCAGGTTTTCCAAAACGAAAATATAACTTTCATAGCATTTTCTCCTCCAGATGCGCGATACATCCATGAAATATAAGTCAGACCAACTGACTTGCTGCCAATATCTTCAGATGCTCTCACTCCCGATTGAAAAGATCAGAAGGCTTTCTTTAGATATACGTACACATAAGTAATGCGACTGATACAGTACATTGCCAAACGTAACGAAATAATTGTATCATCTCAAGCTCAAATAAATTTGCCTGAATTCCACTAGAACATTTTTTTCTTAGAAGAGCGGAAGAGCTAAATATTTAATGCCCAAAAAGTGGTGTTAAATGCACGCATAACATGAATTAACTTTCTGCAATATCTCAATGTTTTCTGGAACATTTCAAAATACGTGAAAACGATTCGCACTTTGTGTGAGTTACAAGTCCTCATGCATGCAGAGCAAATAGCAATGTTGTTCAAAGCGTAAAAGAAGTAGGGACTGTCGACACGACGGTTGGCGTGAATAACAATGCCTGGACCTCGTATCACAACCATAGAGACAGTTCGCCAGGGGCTTCGTAACGAGAGGGGGGGGGATAGGAGCAAATTCTCCCATTTCCTTGCATACGCCCTTTTATGGGGGGGGGGGGGAAATTCATTTGTCCGATATGTGTAACAGAGGGAAAGAAAAAAATTATGAAATTCATGACTTTGCCACTGGCGTGGGCATGCCTTTCAAGTCGCAACCCCCTCTTGAAGTATACAAGTACAGGGTGGGGCGTAAATACGATTACAAAATGAGACTCAGATTTGTCCCGATTACAGAAATTGATTTTCAAATACTGAAGGAACAATATGTTATTAAGTATGATTCAAAATGTTTCTCTCGAGCCTTTACTACACTACGAAGTCTTTGGAGAAATCATCTACAGCAGCACGCACAACATCTAAGGGCATTTTCCCCCCAGGATTTGTTCAATTTTATCGTGAACGCTTCAATATCCTGGCAAGGAGTAGAGCAGTTTTCACTCTCCACGAGTCACCACAAAGAGTTATCAAGAGCGTTTAGATCAGGTGATGAAGGAGGCCATTCTTCTTTGCTACTCCCAGGGGGAATTCTCGGGGATATTTCCACTTGTTTCTGTCCCTCAAGGGGTCAAGATTAACAAAGAACGTTACATTGAGGACCTTCTTAAAGGTGCACTGACTCCATGGTGTAATTCTGTGTGCGGTGATGAAGTTTGGACTCGCCAACAAGATAGGGCGTCACGCCACACAGCTCGAGTAACACAGCAGCGGTGTAGAGACAACTGTCCGTCCTGGATTAACATCCCCTAATCTTCTCGCTCTTGAATATTCTTTGTGGTGACTCCTGGAGAGTGAAATCTGCTCTACTCCTCACCAAAATATTGAAGCTTTCAAGATAAAATTGAACAAATGCTGGTAAAAAATGCCCTCATATGTTGTGCATGCAGCCATAGATGATTTTTCAAAAGACTTCCAAGTGTAGTGAAGGCTCGAGAAACATATTTTGAATCATGCTTATACCACATTGTTCCCTCAGTATTTGTTGATCACTTTCTGTAATTGAACTACTAAATATATGTTTTTGGTGGGATAAATCTGAGCTTTATTTTGTAACAGTATTTATGCCCCACCCTATATTTCTACGAATTATAGTAAAGTTTAATGTTTTATTTGTATGGAGATCAAATTCAAAGTAAAGTAATTCAATTTTATTTGTATGGAGATCAAATTCAAAGTAAAGTAATTTAATAAAATGTGTATAGAGCCTATGTGGATACTAGATTTATGTTTTAGAAATCTAATAAAGTTTTATTGCATGTTACATTTTAAAAAGTAATGAGAACCCAATTCTCTATGATAAATGCTATGTACAGGTAACCCACCAAGAAATGTAGCAAGCAATTTCAGCCTCCATGAGTGCCCCTCTGACACGATTATGTTGCTGTCGCCCTGATTTCCTAGATATTGACAGGACACTAAACATTTCTACGTATAGGGGCAGATGTTCGGCTAGAACGTCGATCAACTCAAGTACTTTACAGGGGTATCTTGCATACAGACTTTCCCTGTGGTCAACATCTGCTCATTAACTGAGCGTCCCATCGTATCAACTGGCTCCGGAATGAGATTTGGAGTAATTAGAGGAACTTCCAGGAACATCAGCTGCACACATGCAATACGAAACCCTACTTTAAGGCAGACAAAACCCCCGGCGCATAAGTTCAAAGCAAACAGCGGTACATGGTTTTAAATCAATACGAAAAGAGACTCAAATGATACAGAAAATACTGATGACTTCCAGCAATACCTACTCTCGTACAGATAATGCAAGTATACAACAAGATGTACAGGCGAGTCTCGAGAAACGCGTAACATAGCTTGAAAACTAGTAGATAGAGCATGCATTATCACCAGCGACATCATCCAGACATCAGGTCCAGAAAAGTCGAAAGTAAGAAAAAGAAGTGTTGTGAGGGTAATTCTGCTACGCGTCTCGAGCGTCGCCTGTTTTCAAAGCACACAAAACTCCCACAAGTTACAAAACCAAATAATATTAATAGAAATTTGCATAATAGCCACAAACTTCAAGAATAAAATTTTTGTCTTAATGCATATTAGTAGTAGTAGTAGAAGTTTTACTAGCGCTTCAGTGGCACACTGCCTATATCGCGCCGAACTATTCCTGTGTTTAACCACAGGCTCGTGCGCCGACTAGGGCGCGTTTTAAGTTGTCAATGTTTTTTGTCTCTGCTTTTCTGCCGGTAGGTCTCAAGAGTGGTCAGTGCGCTACTGACAGGAAAAAAGCGCAAGTTGAGCATCTCCAACCCCCGGGCTCGGCTGGAAGCTTTCGCTCAGCTACGCCGCACAGGGGAAAGAAACGAAATACAAGAAGGTAGAAGTCTAGCGGGAATAGGTCAGCCACCACGATCGGCAGCCCACCTCCCGAAACAGAAGGGAAAGTATTGAGAGCCTAACTTTACAAAACTAACCTTCCCAGCAGGAACTGCGGCCAAATGCTACATCCCCTGCGGAGAAGGCACTCGGGACCCTTTTTCTTAATGCATATTACACGTTTGCACTGTACCAGTAGGTTCGCCCATCCTATGTGATGGGGTGCGGCGACCCCATGGGGCTCGTGTAGGTTACCTTAGGGACGTCTCTCTTTCATGCCCACTTTGCTTCCTTCCATTTTCATACTCTTACTTCCTCATGCTTTACTCTGATCTTTCTCTCCTTTCCTGACTTGCTGTTATCAGGCGCGTTGGTCCTGTGTGGGAACACCTTCGTGCACGGGTTCCCCATATTTCCATCGTCATGCTATATGTCCCTTGCTTCTTCCTCTGTTAGATCGCCATTGTTGTGGAGACGGAGGCTTAAATTACGCAATATAATAACTCTACCAGTAGCTACGAGAACTACTATATCTTTAGAAATGGGTAGTAATAATTAAAATAGGGTAAAAAGCGCTTCTACTGTGCATACGACGTCTCACAAATATTCCTGTCTGAAGGTTTCACACGAGCTCCACAAGTCTCGGGTTTGCGCTACTTCTGGAAGGAGGACAAAGCGCAGAGCAGATTATTGCCTAGTTTGAGTCTCCGTCTCCACAATTAATGTATTCTAACAGAGGAAATAATAAGGGACATATAACATGACGATAGAAACTGGGAACCCATGCACGTAGGTGTTCCTACACAGGGTTCAACGCGCATGGGAACAGCCAAGTCTTGAAAGACGAGGAAGCACAGACGATAGTAATATCAGTAAGAGTATGAAACCAGAAGGAAGCAAAACGGGCACGAAAGACAGACATCCTGAAGGCCTAGCTATTGGCTAAGATAACCTACAAGGTCCCCCTGGGGCACTGCTCTCCATAACTTAGGATGGCGGACCTAACCCTATGGCAAATGGCCCATCCTATCCCCCCTGCGGGGAGGGAGGAGCAGAGTAAGGAGGGAGAGCATCTACGTATCAACAGGAACTGCGACCAGATGCAACATTAGATTATGGCGATGACACACGCTAGCCAAAAGCTGACGAAATTCTCGTAAACGCACAAATTTTTTTGCGCAAAAAGCATCTCTCTATTCACACGTGAGAATGGTCCGTTGGTCAAAAGACTTCGAGCTCCGTTCATCCAAACGACGTTGTCACGGCTATGGACTGAACGCCATGATATAAATACTTGTAACAAGCAGAATAGTATAATAGATACTATCCAATGCCTTCAAAAGTAATGCTAAATACAATAATATGATAGAATATCTTAAAAATAATAAACCATTGCTGCTACGGAAGCGAACTGAACGCACTACCCTCCGATAGATGTCTCTGGTGGCCGTTAAGTAAAGACTGTAATGTAAACGCAATACGATATAAATAAATAACACTGAATAAAAGATGGCGAATATGCGCTGAAAATGTTAACCGCTATCTATGGCAGTAGCTCTTGGCTTCCGGCTGGTGGCGGTTTGTTTACAGAATTTCGCGCATTTGACAAGTGAATCGAGCGCAAAAGTGCTGCATGCTCCATCCTAGCATTTCTTGCAAAAGCGAGAGTGTGCAGGTTTTTAGACATCGATTTCGCGCGTAAAACTCGGATACTCGTTCTTTCGGACAGCGAGTGACATCGGCAGTAGACGGACTACCAGGCCCATTCCCAAAGAGACACCGGAACTTAAGCCCCGGCCCTCTATGAGCTATTGCCATTATGTCAGTAAAGTCAAATCAGCGTAAAGAGTCCGATACGCGTGGCTAAGAACGCAAAGCAACTTGGCCAAATCTCATTAAAGCGCGTTGTATAACTTGTCTCAATCGATAAAATTAGACTCACATTCGAATACTCAAAATGCATTAGTTACTACATTATTTGGCACTGCTGCGTTCAATTCAGCTCCGCCCCTAAAGGACTGTTTACGCTTGTTTGACTAATAGGACACAGATGATTGAGGAAAAAGAAGAAAAAAGGGGGAAGAATCTAAGTCAAAGACCGCCTCCAAAAAGTTACGTAGATAAGTCTCTTGGGGCGTCAGGCCTATAGACATTCTGATAGAGACTGGGTCAACCAGCATGGTCAGAAGCATGCACCATTACTTGGAAAGGTGAAACGGAAGATAACAAATTACACACAGAGTAAAGATGTTCAGAAGACCTAGGCAAGGCTAATTCGCTAAAGCAACCCATGGTGTCTCCTGGAGACACGTTCCCCCAATGACGTGGACTGGCGAAGCTAGCTAAGCTAACTTTTCGTCTACGATGGACTTTTTAAAATAATTTATGATCCAAAGATTAGAAAGCACAGACCCAAATGGCTGACAATCTAATGGATAGTTCACACATATCCCACTCGGAAATCCGCAAGCTCTGGTTGTCTGCATATAGTGTAAATGCCTGCTAGGCTCCACAGGACTGCACGGCCGCAGTTGACCACACACACTATATTAGAACTGTGGCGTCAAAGACGAAAGGCTCTTCTGATGGTATTATTATGACATTGATATTTTCCGGTACAAAGATGATCAACAGCCCTCAAAAATATAAACCTCGGCAAAGGCTGGAATCAAAGCGTTAACGTAGAGAAGTCCTAGAGCACATAAATTTTTTATTGGTATAGAAAAGGTCAGTATGTTGCTAGTTACAACTAACAAAAAATAAAAAGTCGTTATGCATCTCTCAGGGACAGAAAGAAATTCGAGAAGACAAAAGCGAGAAACATCCGCGTGGAGAGTCCCTTCCGTGGCCCCTCGTCCCACACACATTATTTTCAGGGTTTTTCCGCTGCATTAGATACGAAACCCCACATGACAGCGATCCAATTTTGTATCGTATAGTTTAGAGGCCGAGTCGGTCTTAGGTGAGTTCTCTTAGAATGGTCTGATCAGGTGCACTTCTTCTGACAGGAAATGAGGCGCAAAGCATCTCTAATGAGACAGAAGAAAATTCGAGAAGACAGAAGCAACAAAACACATGTGTGGAGGGTCCCTTCCGAGGCCCCCTCCTCCACACACGTTCAATTATTTTGAGGGTTTTTCCGCCGCATTAGATACGAAACCCCATATGACAGCGATCCAATTTTGTATCGTATAGTTTAGAGGTCGAGTCGGCCTCAGGTGAGTTCTCTTAGAATGATCTGATTAGGTGCACTTCTGACAGGAAATGAGGCGCAAAGCATCTCTAACCCTACACGGCTTGGCCGAATGAGTTCGCTTAGCCATGCAGCACAGGGCAACAGGCGAAAAGAGAAGACGGCAGAAGAACTTAACACCAGTGCGGAAGGTCCCTTCCGCGGCTCCCTACACGGCAGCAAATAAGGTTTCATAGGATGAGTCACCTACCACCATTCAACGGCCCAACTCGAGGAACAGAAGGGAAAGTATACAGAGTAGTAGCAGCAGTACAAAACTTTTCTAGCGCATCAGGGACACAATGTCGATATCGCCCCGAGCTATTCTTGTGGTTTTACACAGGCTCGTGCGCCACTACGGTGCGAGGTATGTCTCGTTCTAAATAATCAATGATTTTTGTCTCGGACTTTCTGCCGATAGGTCTAAGTGGTCAGTGCGCTACTGACCGGAAATAGGCGCAAGTTGTGCATCTCCAACCCCCGGGCACGGCTGAACGCTTTCGCTCAGCTACGCCGCGCAGGGGAAGGAAACGAAAAACAAGAAGTTAGAAGTCTAGCGGGAATAGGTTAGCCAACTCGATTAGCGGCCCACCTCCCGAAACACAAGGGGAAGTATTGAGAGCCTACCTAACTTTACAAAACTATCCTCGTCAGCAAGAACTGCGGCAAGCTGCAACATCCCCTGCGAAAAAGGCAATCGGGACAGCCTTTGGGTTCATGAGGCTCATATATACATTCTGGCAAGGATACGGCCCGCCAGAATATACTTATGAGGGCTTTAAAATATTATCATATCGAAACTATCCGAAAGTTAATAACGGGAATTATCGACACGATAGTCTTCATACCATCCGAGTGCTCTGCACGTTCTAAATACGTTTTCGACCACAAGGGACAACAGCCTAGCGGCGGGTTAGATCAGCAGCAACTGCAAGCTAGCATTATAGAGGGAGCGCCGAAGAGTGTAGAGGTTGGAACCATAGCATCAGCATCACCACTACAGAGTATCGGCAAGCTCCGACAACGAACACATGTTACTCAATTTCATTACCAGCTTAAAATACCTATCGATGTTAGGACGATCCACGCAACATGCAAATCACGAATTGAAAAATGTCGTTAGTTTCTCGTATTCAAGTTAGTTAATGCAGCAAGAGAAGCTTAGCTTGAGCAAAAACGCAATGGGGAGTATGGATAAATATTAAATACAAGAATAGAGAGGAGCCAGCAAAGCAATGCAGAACGCTGTAGTGCCTAGCTTCCTTGGGGACAGGACCGTTTCAAATACTGCTACTTCTAGCGGTCATGGAGTTATTATTATTACATTGGTATTGTCCCGCTATTTCTGAAACTAAGACAATCAATAGCGATCCAAGATGATTTACTCGGCTTACTGCCGGAACAACAACGTTGTACTCAGGCGGCAAGAGATGAAGGACGAAAAGAGAAAGCAGAAGAAAGAAGCACCCGTGCGGTCGGTCCCTTCTGTGTCCCTAAGCACGGGCGAAGGTAAGAGCCCCGCAGAAAAAGTTCACCTCGATCGGCGGCCCACCTCGCGGGACAGAAAGGAAATATAGAAAACCTACCTAACTCAACAAAACTAACCTTCTAAGCATGAGCTGCAGCCAGATGCTACATCCCCTGCGGAGAAGGCACTCGGGACCCTTGGTCATGGAATTAATTCAACTGATTATTATTTTAGTGGGTTGGCTTACTAGCGCCGCAGGTATCACGACCGCCTCGGGCAGGAAACTCAAACTGACTCAACTGAAGAAGAGGAGCAGTGCAGAAGAGATGGACAGCATACATGGCAACACAGCCAAGCCGTGTACAGAACACACCGAAGCAACAAATGGGCTTGGTATGAAAGAAAATGTACGTAGTTTACTTCAACATTTCAATGAATTCGCCTTGAGCTAACGAAACGTTAGTTGAGGCGAAAGTGCTTTGTTTAGACGCCGGATGGAAGTTCAACTTCCACTAGCCTCTTGCCCCCTGTGGGCGGGTGGCTCTCACCCACTTC
>LQNS02000227.1:2972459-2992342 GCA_001587735.2 Parhyale hawaiensis
TAAGACAATATCCCCTTGTTCACTAAATACATATACTTTATGTAAAATTAATATTAGTCGCTCCTTAATGCTTCCTATTAATGTAGAATGAGACGTACTTCGCGCCCTGTCGGCGCACGAGCCTGTGGATGACCACGGGAATAATTCGGCGCGATATAGGCATTGTGCCACTGAAGCGCTAGTAAAACCTTTACTACTACTACTACTCAATCTGTACCTCTGCTGCCTGGGAGGTTATGTTTTTGTCGTGTTTCTCTGTCTGTCTGTCACCAAGATAACTCAAAAAGTTATGAACCGATTTAGACGAAATTTACAGGGATTGTTAGGTATGGTAGGAGAAACAGATTATTAACTTTTGGTGAAGATATGTCCATCCGTTGGCTTGTTTGTTTGTATGCCTCATTTTTCTCAATGCCACAACTCAAAAAGTTATGGATAGATTTTTATGAAGCTAACATGAGTTGTTAGGTATATAGCAAAGAATAAATGACCAAATTTTGGTAATGATCCGCTGGTTCGTTCGTTTGTCACTGTTTATGATTTTATGCTTGTTAGCACAATGAATAAAAAAATAATGAATGGATATTTATGAAATTTATAAGGGTTGTTAGTAATGTTTAAAGACATAAATGATTAAATTTTGGTGCAGATTGGTTTCTTCTTTTGTCATGACGTTTGTTAGCAGTATAACTCAAAAAGTTATGAACGGATCTTCAAGAAAGTTGCCCAAGCTGTTATTACTATCAAAAGACCCAAATAATTAGATTTTGGAGTTTATACAAAGAAAATTATGGTTTCAGAGCGAATTTGAATTTTTTGCTACCGTTGCCCCGCATGGCGGAGGTATGCGCTCTCAGAGTGCTCTAGTTATATTAAGTATCATTTAGCTGTAAAATTATTATTACCTGGAGTTTGCAGACATTTTCGGAGTGCTGTTGAGGCTAGTAGCAAGTATATATAGCTTGCTCTGTAGTAGTGTCTTTAGTGTACGGAGAGATGCAGAGTGAATGATGTACTTACCTGATACTGTGCAGTCTGGAGTGTAGCACAGCGAGGGCTGCTGATGGATCTGCCCGGTCACGCAGATGAAGTCTATACCGTCGACTGGTCCCCAGATGGACACCGAGTTGTCAGCGGTGGGAAGGATAAGATTCTCAAAGTGTAAGTGTAGCTAACTGTCGCTATGAAGGGTTGGGGAGCGGAACAAGTGATTTATCAAGATTCTCTTGGGCTGTCGCAATCGCTGTTTCTGTTGAACTGTTGTTATTCTCTTGCGCTCATGAGGCAGAGGTTTTGATTAGTTAGGTTGCCCATCTTATGTTACCGGGAGTCGGTTCCATAGGTCATCTTAGCCTTGACTAGGCCTTCGGGACATCTTTCTATCGTGCCCACTTTAGTTCTCGCTGCTCCCTCAGGGGGCATAGGATGGGCCACAGAGTTAGGTTTGATAGGTTCGCCCATCCTATTGTATGGGGCGCGGCGACCCCAGGGGCTGAGTAAGTTGTCCCAGCCATTAGCTAGGCCTTCAGGACGTCTGTGTTTCGTGCCAACTTCGTTTCCTTCCATTTTCATACTCCTACTTGCTCATGCTTTATTCTGATCTTCCTTTTCTTTCCCAACTGGCTGTTCCCATGCGCGTTGATCCTGTGTGGGAACACCGTCATACTATATGTACCTTCTCTTTCGTCTCGTAGATGAGCTTAGTTGATACTTATTTAGGAAGGCTTTAACTTCCTTATTGCATCCGCTAAGAAGGTTATGTTTTCGTCGTGCTTGTATGTCTTTCTTCTGTTTGTCTATCTGTCACCAAGATAACTCAAAAGTTATGAACAGATTTGGACGAAAATTGACTGGGATGTTAGGTATGTTAGGAGGAACCGATTATTAACTTTTGGCGAAGATATGTCCATCCGTTTGTTTGATTTTTTCTGCCTCATTTTTCTCAATGCCATAACTCACAAAGTTCTGGATGGATTTTTATGAAATTAACCTGAGTTGTTAGGTATATAACAAATAAGTAAATGGCCAAATTTTGGTAATGATCGTTTGTCACTGTTTTTAATTTTTTGCTCGTTAGCACAATGAATAAAAAAAAATAATGAATGGATATTTATGAAATTTATAAGGGTTGTTAGCAATGTTTAAAGACATAAATGATTAAATTTTGGTGCAGATCGGTTTCTTCGTTTGTCATGACGTCTGTTAGCAGTACAACTCAAAAAGTTATGAACGGATCTTCATGAAAAATGCACAAGTTGTTATTACTATCAAAAAGGCACAAATGATTAGATTTTAGAGTTTATACAAAAAAATTACGGTTTCAGAGCCAATTCGAATGTTTTGCTACCGTTGCCTAGCATGGCGGAGGTATACGCTCTCTGAGTGCTCTAGTAGAAGTACTACTTTGCTTCTTTCCATTTTATAGTCCTTGTAATGGTGCTGTGTTTCTTTACTGTATACCTAACATGTGGGTACTGCCCCCACATGAGAAGAAAATATATTTTTCCTTGGCTTGCAGTTCAGATGCGTTGGTCCAGCGAGGGGGGGGGGGGGAACATCCTCGTGCACGTTTTTTTTTCATGCGATATGGCCCCTATCTTTCTCTCTCTTTGATCGTCATTGTATAATAAGAAAAGAGCCTTACACTTTTCAATGTAACTTCCGTAATATTTTAGGTGTTTCGATTCGCCGAGAGTAGGTTAGCTTAGCTCAATCTGTGTTGCGATATAAAGTTTGTTTGCTGACCGGGTAGATTGAAATAACTTGAACGTGAATTTTCCTTGAACACTTTTTAGGTTATTGTGCATGAATGAATCTTATTTCTTTCGTACAGTGACTTATTTTAACGCGCGTGTTTTTTTTTTTCAGGTGGCGGAAATAATAAATGCAGAGAAGTGACTATTGTTTTACTTGCCTTACTTCGTCGAGCAATCTATTCTCTCGAGTCCGACTGCCCTGAGGTGCAGCGGCTGGTGCTCAAGCTACTCTGAACAGAAAAAAATGAGACCCCATCCAAGTAGAGCTGGCGATGCCTGAAATTCTTTCTTGCAAGACATACATTTCACGGCATCGCTGGAATTTTTAATCTCGGTCTACAGAGATTACGCTAGGTTGATACACCTATTATTTTCTTCAATTGATTACGCATTGAAAACCAACAAGTACGCATGTGGATTCTATTAAATGAAGAGCAACACTACTACATTGCTGGCTACGAATTGATGGTGTTAATTGGGAAGATTGAATACACTTCAACAGAGCATTCTTTATTAGGAGAAAGAAAACTCGCTTCAGCTAAGTTTACCAACCTGTGGAAAAGTTAGTTCACATGATAATCCTGGGCACACATGCGTGCATCAACGCATTACCTACCATGCTTCATGTAGGACGCACGTCTCTACACAAGTGGCAAGAACAGATCGGGATGCACTGCATTGTTACAAACAAAATGCTCATAAACTTGTATAACAAACGTAACTTTTAAAATTTCGTACGCGGAACACTCGTAGGCTGAAGCCAGCCATGACCCAAACGCAACAACTGCAGTGTGAGCTGAGGGACGACAAGTGTGGCATTGGAACTTATATTACATGAAGAGAGGCATCAGATGTACGACACGCTGCGTTACTAGCCTACATTTTCTAGAAAGTAGATCTAAAGTGAGAGAAGTCTCTACTCTCTGGGATATTAACCAAGTTCTTTCCAGCCAAACTAAAAATACTGAAAGCATCGCAGATCACAGGGCCTGTCGCTACTGGGGAGTCTGTGACCGACATAACAAAAGAACTTTTTTCCATACAGAGAAGGAGTAATAGCCTGCATGTTAGTGAGTTATAAACTTTGTTTAACCTCCGTCGTAGTAATAGTAGTAGAAAACTTTACAAGCGCTTCAGTAGCACACTGCCTATATCGCGCCGAACTATTCCTGTGTTTAGCCTCAGGCTCGTGCGCCGCCTGGGCGCTTTATAAGTATTAAAAAGAATATCATTATTATTTTTACATATAGTATATGTAATTCACACCTCCGTAGCCGCAACTCAGGCGTTCCAACAGAGGTGAGTGTGTAGTATTTAAATACCACATGATTTGTCGCTTGGCCTACGCGCGCTACTACGGGCAGGAAACAAGGCACAAAGCATAGTAGGATACACTCGAGTGGTCGACCTCTTTCACGGCCTTCCACACGAGAGAGATGAGAGAAGTCCCGCGGAGTAGGTGCGCTAATCTCGATCGACAGCCCACCTCGCGGAACAGGAACGGAAATGAAGAACCTACCTGACTTTACAAAACCAACCTCGCCAGCAGGAACTGCGGCCAGATGCAACATCGCCTGCAGAAAAGGTACTTGGGTATACCCCTGGGGTTGTAAGGCCCATATATATTATGGCAGTAGCCTGCATATTATAATTCAAATCAGGAAAGAACAAATTCAAGGGAGTGTCGAGATAAATGCCAGCGGCAATCTCTCGTCTACATGCCTGATAAAAGATTTGTTTTTAATCGCATACTTCTATGATTAAATGAAGTAATTTAACACGCTGGCGTGTCAGCACACTTACTGACATAATGTGTGGAGCCGCAAAAACAGTTGACTTGTAAGTAAAATATTTGCGAACTTTCCCTAATTACAGTTCAGGTTTTCCAAAATGAAAATTTGTAGCTACAACTTTCATGGCATTTTCACCTCCAAATGCGCCATACATCCATGAAATATAGCTATACCTCAGACGAACTGATTTGCTGCCAATATGGTCAGATGCTATCACTCCCGCTTGACAAGATCAGAAGGCTTTCTTTAAATATACTTACACATAAGTAATGAGACTGATACAGTGCATTGCCACACTAACGAATTCATTGTATCCTCTCAACCTCAAATAAATTTGCCGAATTCCAGTAGAACATTTTTTTTTTCTTAGAATAGCTCCAGCAGTATCGCACATAATGCTGCCCGTCGTTCTGGAAGAGCTAAATATTTAATGCCCGAAAAGTGGTGTTGAATGCACGCATTACATGAATTAACTTTCTGTCATATCTCAATGTTTTCTGAAAAATTTCAAAATACGTGAAAACAACGATTCGCACTTTGTGTGAGTTAAAAGTCCTCATGCAGAGACGCGTTAAAATAGCAATGTTGTTCAAAACGTATAAGAAGTAGGGACTGTCGACACGTCGGTTGGCGCGAATAACAACGCCTGGACCTCGTATCACAACCATCGAGACAGTTCGCCAGGGGCTTCGTAACGAGTGGGGGGGGGGGGGAGGACGGCATGAGCAAATTCTCCCCTTGCCTTGCAAGTGCCCTTTTATGGGGGGAAAAATTCATTTGTCCGGTATGTGTAACAGAGGGAAAAAAAAAAGATTATGAAATTCATGACTTTGCCACTGGCATGAACATGCCTTCCAAGTCGCAACCCCCTCTGGAAGTATACAAGTACAGGGTTGGGCATAAATACGATTACAAAATAAAACTCAGATTTGTCCCGATTACAGAAATTGATTATAAAATACTGAAGGAACAATATGGTATAAGTATGATTCAAAATATTTCTCTCGAGCCTTCACTACACTACGAAGTCTTTGGAGAAATCATCTACAGCAGCACGCACAACATCTAAGGGCATTTTTCCCCCAGGATTTGTTCAATTTTATCGTGAACGCTTCAATATCCTGGCAAGGAGTAGAGCAGATTTCACTCTCCACGAGTGCTGCCATAGAGGATTTCTCAAAAGACTTCGTAGTGTAGTAAAGGCTCAAGAGAAATATTTTGAATCATACTTATACCATGTTGTTCCTTCATTATTTGTTGATCATTTTCTGTAATCGAACTACTAAATACAGTATATGTTTTTGGTGGGATAAATCTGATCTTTATTTTGTAACAGTACTTATGCCCCACCCTACATTTCTACGAATCATAGTAAAGTTCAATGTTTTATTTGTATGGAGATCAAATTCAAAGTAAAGTTAATTCAATAAAATGTGTAGCTATATAGCGTATGTGGATACTAGATTTATGTTTTAGAAATCTAATAAAGTTTCATTGCAGGTTACATTTTAAAAAGTAATGAGAACATAATTCTCTATGATAAATGCTATGTACAGGTAATGCACCAAGAAATGTAGCAAGCAATTTCAGCATCCATGAGTGCCCCTCTGACACGATTATGTTCCTGCCGCCCTGATTTCCTTGATATGACAGGACACTAGGTATAGTCTACATTTCTACGGATAAGGGCAGATGTTCGGCTAGAACGTCGTTCAACTCAAGTACTTTACAGGGGTATCTTGCATACACTTTCCCTGTGGTCAACATCTGCTCATTAACTGAGCGTTGTATCGTATCAAGTGGCTCCGGAATAAGAATTGGAGAAATTACAGGACCTTGAAGGAACATCAGCTGCACACATACAATACGAAACTGTACTTTAAGGCAGACAAAACCCCTGGCGCATAAGTTCAAAGCAAACAGCGGTATATGATTTTAAATCAATACGAAAAGAGACTCAAATGATACAGAAAATACTGATGACTTCCAGCAATACTTTCGTACAAATAATGTAAGTATACAACAAGATGTACAGGCGAGTCTCGAGAAACGCGTAACATAGCTTGAAAACTAGTAGATAGAGCATACATTGCCACCAGCGATTTCCCCCATCCAGACATCAGTATCCAGAAAAGTCGCAAGTAAGGAAATGATGTGTTGTGAGGGTAACCCTGCTCCGCGTCTCGAGCGTCGCCTGTTTTAAAAGCACACAAAACTCCCACAAGTTACAGAATCAAATTATAATAGAAATTTGCATAATAGCCACAAACTTCAAGAATTAATTTTTTTTTCTTAATGCATATTACACGTTTGCACTCTACCAGTCACAGTAGGTTCGCCCATCGTATGTTAAGGGGCTCGGCGAACCCAGGGGGCTCTTGTAGGTTACCTCAGCCATTAGCTGGGTCTTCGGGACGTTTATCTTTCGTGCCCACTTTGCTTCCTTCCATTTTCATACTCCTACTTGCACATGCTTTGTTCTGATCTTCCTCTTCTTTCATAACTTGTTGTTCCCATGCGCCTTGGTCCTGTGTGGGAACACCTTCGTGCATGGGTTCCCATATTTCTATCGTCATACTATGTGTCTCTTGCTTCTTCCTCTGTTAGATCGCCATTGTTATGGAGACGGAGGCTTAAACTACTGACTAACTATAATAATAACTCTACCAGTAGCTACGAGAACTACTATATGTTCAGAAATGGGTAACAGTAATTTAAACGTTTACAAGCGCTTCTATTTTGCGTACAACCTCTCCACAAATCTCGGGTTTAGCCATTGCGTTTCTTCTGGAAGGAGGACAAAGCGCAGAGCAGAATATTGCATAGTTTAAGCCTCCGTCTCCACAATTAAGGTATTCTAACAGAGGAAATAATAAGGAACATATAACATGACCATAGAAACTGGGAACCCATGCACGCAGGTGTTTCCGCACAGGATTCAACGCGCATGGGAACAGGCAAGTCTTGAAAGACGAGGAAGAACAGACGAAAGTAATATCAGCAAGAGTATGAAACCGAAAGGAAGCAAAGTGGGCACGAAAGACAGACAACCTGAAGGCCTAGCTATTGGCTAAGATAACCTACAAGGTCCCCCTGGGGCGCTGCTCTTCATGACTTAGGATGGCGAACCTCACCCTATGGCCAATGGCACATCCTATGCCCCCTGAGGGGAGGGAGGAGCAGAGTAAGAAGGAAGAGCATCTACTTATTAACAAGAACTGCGACCAGATGCAACATTAGATTATGGCAGACGAAATTCTCGTAAACGCGCAAATTTTTTTTTTTTCGCAAAAATGCACCTCTCTATTCACACGTGAGAATGGCCCGTTGGTCAAAAAACTTCGAGCTCCGTTCATCCAAGAGACGTAGTCATGGCTACGGACTGAACACCTCGATAAAAATACTCCTGACGAGCAGAATAGTATAATAGATGCTATCCAGTGCCTTCAAAAGTACTGCTAAGTACAATTACATGATAGAATATCTTGAAAATAACAAACCATTGCGGCTCCGAAAGCGAACTGAACGCCCTACCCTCCAATAAATGTCTCTGGTGGCCAGTAAGCAAAGAGGGTAATGTAAACGCAATACGATATAAATAAATAATACAGAATAAAAGATGGAGAATATGCACTGAAAATGTTAAACATAACCGCTATCTATGACAGTAGCTCTTTGCTTCCTGCTGTTGGCGGTTTGTTTACAGAATTTCGCGCATTTGACAAGTGAATCGAGCGCAAAAGTGCTGCATGCTCCATCCTAGATTTTTTTTTTGCAGAAGCGCGCGTGTGCTGGTTTTTAGACATCGATTTCGCGCGCCAAACTCTGAAACTCGTTCTTTTGGACAGCGTGGGGCATCGGCATTAGATAGGCGGCAGTAGACGAACCAAAAGGCCCATTCCCAAAGAGACACCGGGACTTACGTCCCGGCCCTCTATGAGCTATTGCCATTATGACAGTAAAGTCAAATCAGTGTAGAGAGTCCGATAGGCGTGGCTAAGAACGCAAAGCAACTTGGCCAAATCTCATTTAAGCGCGTGGTATAACTTGTCTCCATCGATACAATTATACTCATATTCGAATACTCAAAATACATTAGTTAGCTACTACATTATTTGGCACTGCTGCGTTCAATTCAGTACCGCCCCTAAAGGACTGCTTACGCTTGTTTGACTATAGGACATAGATGGCTGAGGAAAAAGAAGAAAAAATGGAAAAGAATATAAGTCAAAGACCGCCTCCAAAAAATTACGTAGATCAGTCTCTTGGAGCGTGAGGCCTATAGACATTCTGATAGAGACTGGGTCAGCCATGAAGGACAGAAGAATGCACCATTACTTGGAAAGGTGAAACGGAAGATAACAAATACACACAGAGTAAAGATGTTCAGAAGACCTAGGAAAGGCTAAAGCAACCTATGGTGTCTCCTGGAGACGCGCTACCTCATAACGTGGAATGGCGAAGCTAAGCTAACTTTTCGCCTACGATGGACTTCTTAAAATAATTTATGATCCAAAAATTAGAATAGTGTAAATGCCTGCTAGGCTCCAGAGGACTGGACGGCCGCAATTGACCATACGCTATATTAGAACTGTGGCGTCAAAGACGAAAGGCTTTTCTGATAATATTATTATGACATTGATACTTTCCGGCATTTCCGGAAGAAAGATGATCATCAGCCCTCAAAAATATAAATCTCGGCAAAGGCTGGAATAAAAGCGCCCACGTTGAGAAGTCCTAGAGCACATGTATTTTTTTTTGGTATAAGAAAAGGTCAGTGTGTTACAACTAACAAAAGGTAAAAAAAAAGTCGCAATGCATCTCTGAGAGATAGAAGGAAATTCGAGAAGACAGAAGCAAGAAACACCCGTGTGGAGGGTCCCTTCCGCGGCCCCCTCCTTCCACACACGTTCTTCTTATTATTTAGAGGGTTTTTCCGCCGCATTAGACACGAAGCCTACATGACAGCGATCCAATTTTGTATCGTATAGTTTAGAGGTCGAGTCGGCCTCAGGTGAGTGAATGAATTCGCTTAGTCAGGCAGCACAGGGCAACAGACGAACAGAGAAGACGGCAGCAGAACTACACACCCGTGCGGAGGGTCCCTTCCGTGGCTCCCTACACGGCAGCAAATAAAGTTTCATGGGATGAGTCACCTACCACCATTCAGCGGCCCACCTCGCGGAAACGAAGGGGAAGTATAGAGAGTAGTAGTAGTACAAAACTTTACGAGCGAATTAGACACGATGTCTACATCGCGCCGAACTATTCTTGTGGTTTACCACAGGCTCGTGCGCCACTAAGGCGCGAAGTATATTTCGTTCTAAATAATGATTTTTATTTCGGATTTTACGCCGGTAGGTCTAAGTGGTCAGTGCGCGACTGACAAGGGATAGGCGCAAGTTGTTCATCTCCAGCCCCCGGGGCACGGCTGAACGCTTTCGCTCAGCTACGCCGCGCCGGGGAAGGAAACTAAAAACAAGAATTTAGAAGTCTAGCGGGAATAGGTCGGCCACCTCGATCAATGGCCCACCTCCCGAAACAGATGGGGAAGTATTGAGAGCCTACCTAACTGTACAAAACTAACCTAATCAGCACGAACGGCAACAAGCTGCAACATCCCCCGCGGAGAAGGCGCTAAGGACCCTTGGGGTAGTGAGGCCTGAAGGGTAGAATAGGAACCTACCTAACTCTAGAAACTAACCTCCGCAATAACTGCGGCCAGCTGCAACATCCCCTGCGAAAAAGACACTCGGGACAGCCTTTGGGTTCATAAGGCTCATATATACATTTGGGCAAGGATAGAGCCCGCCAGAATATACCTCTGAGGGTTTTAATATATTACCATATCGAAACTATCCGGAAGTTAATAACGGGAATCAGCGACATGATAGTCTTCATACCATCTGAGTGCTCTGCATGTTCTAAATACGTTTTCAATCACAAGATACAACAGCCTAGCGGAGGGTTAGATCAGCAGCAACTGCAAGCTGGCACTATAGAGGGAGCGCCGAAGAGTAGAGAGGTTTGAACCATAGCATCACCACTACAGAGTATTGACAAGCTCCGACAACGAACACACGTTACTCAATTTCATTACCAGCTTAAAATACCTATCAAGGTTAGGACGATCCACGCAACATGCAAATCACGAATTAAAAAACGTCGCTAGTTTCTCGTATTTAAGTTATTAATGCAGTAAGAGGAGCTTAGCTTGAGCAAAAACGCAATGGGGAGTATGGTTAAATGGTAAATAGAAGAATAGAGGAGCCAGCAGAGCAATGCAGAACGCTTTAGTACCTAGCTTCCTTGGGACTGGGCCGTTCCAAACACGAGGGGAATTCAAAAAGTTCGCGGAATTGCTGATAATATTTAATATAAATTGTAGCTTTCTTGCGTACGTGCAAATGCATTGCTCTGCCAAGTGTGGTCCTCTTCTCCGCTGATTCATTCCACCAACTTTGACGTAAGTTGCTGCACTTGAATAGGCTAATGAGCAATTACTCATTTGAGCATCACCATGAAGCGTTTGGTATCGAAGTCGCTGGAAGTTCGTTACTGTCAAGTTTTCCTGCGCCTTACTGTCTGTGGGGTGAGTGGTAATTGCGTTGCGTTCAAACGAATAATCAGCAAATTTTAGGCCTTTGTTTTGACAGCGGATTTGAGACTAATAATTCTTAGTACTTTGATATATATTAACAAAAACAAGGACCTCCATCTCATCGTTGAAACCATTTGTTATGACCTGACTTGTGCCATGTATAGCGGTCGGATGCCAGCTACCATATCAGAGAGCACTTGACGTTCTTGGATACGTAATGACGTTGTGAGAAATTTTTCGCAAACTTTTTGAATTCTCCTCGTACTGCTACTTCTATGAAAAGTTAAAAGTAACCTTAGATGTCATGGAGTTATTATTACATTGGTATTGTCCCGATATTTCTGAAACCAGGACAATTAATAGCGAACTAAGATGATTTACTCTGCTTACAGCCGGAACCACAACGTTGTGCTCATGTGGCAAGAGATGAAGGACGAAAAGAGATGAAGGCAGAAGAAAGAAGCGCCCGTGCGGTCGGTCCCTTCTGGGGCCCTCCGCACGGGCGAAGATAAGAGCCCCGCACAAAAAATCGGTCACTTCGATCGGCGGCCCACCTCGCGGGACAGAAAGGAAATATAGAGAACCTACCTGACTCAACAAAACTAACCTCAGCAGGAGCTGCAGCCAGATGCAACATCCCCTGCGGAGAAGGCACTCGGGACCCTTGGTCATGGAATTGATTCAACGATTATTATAATGGGTTGGGTTACTAGCGCCGCAGGCATCACGCCCGTCTCGCGCTGAAAATTCAAATTGACTCAACCGAAGAAGAGGAGCAGTGCAGAAGAGATGGACAGCGTACATGACAACACAGCCAAGCCGTGTACAGCACTGCACCGACGCAACAAATGGGCTTGTATGAAATAAAATGTACGTAGTTCACATTAGAATTTCAATGAATATTTTTAGCATATTACTCACTCGGCTACATCTAGAAGACGGCCGCGTACCGCAATATTGAATAGTTTGGGCCTCCGTTGTAGTATTCTCTAAGTTCAAGTCTCCCTACCCACAGGGTGCACTGATATCAAAAGAGAGGAAAAGAAGGGACATAGAGAATGTCACGAGAAATGTGGAAAAAATGCAAAAGTCAACGCGCAAGGAAACAACAAGTTGGGAAAGAAAAGGAAGAACAGAACAGAGCATCATCAGTAGGCGTATGAAGATTGAAGGAAGCAAAGTGGGCACGAAAGACAGATGTTCCGAAAGCCTAGCTATCGGCTGAAGTAACCTACAGGGTCCCACTGGGGGCTCTGCTCCCCATAACATTATTATTATTATTATATTGAGTAGTTTAAGTCTCCGTCTCCACAGCAACGGCGATCTAACAGAGGAAGAAGCAACCCTGTGTATCACACTGCTATCTATGCACCTTGGGATGCACGAGGGTGTTCCCACACAGGATCAACGCGCATGGGAACAGCAAGTCGGGAAAGAAGAGTAAGAACAGATGGAAGAAAGATCAGTAGGAGTAAAAGATGGGAAGGAAGTAAAGTGGGCACGAAAGACAGCCGTCCCGAAGGCCTAGCTAATGGCTAAGGTAAGCTCCCCATAACTTAGAATGGGCGAACTTCAATAACCTAACATCATCACCCCTGAGGGGACCTGTGGGCTTCGTTTCCATAACAAAGGTGATCTAACAGAGGAAGCAATAAGGGCATAAAGTACGTCGATAGAAACTTGGCGCCCATGCACGAGGGCGTTCCCACACAGGATGAACAAACATGGGAACAGCAAGTTGGTAGCAGGCAGGAGAAAAGTAGGAAGAACGGAACAAAAAGTCTCAATAGAAGTAGTAGAAATTTTACTCGCGCTTCAGTGGCACACTGCCTATATCGCGCCGAACTATTCCTGTGTTTAACCACAGGCTCGTGCGCAGACTAGGGCGCGTTTTAAATTATCAATTATTTTTGTCTCTGCTTTTCTGCCGGGACGTCTCGGAGTGGTCAGTACGCTTCTGACAGGAAAAATGCTCAAGCTGTGCATCTCCAACCCCCGGGCACGGCCGAACGCTTTCGCTCAGCTACGCCGCACAGGAGAAGGAAACGAAAAACAAGAAGTAGAAGTCTAGCAGGAATAGGACGGCCACCTCCCGAAACAGAAGGGGAAGCATTGAGAGCCTACCTAACTGTACAAAACTAACTTGGCCAGCAGGAACTGCGGCAAGCTGCAACATCACCTGCGGATTTGGCACCAGGGACCCTTGGGTGTGTGAGGTCCAAATATATTGTGGCAGGGAAAGGGCCAGCCAGAATATACCCCTGAGGGTGACAGTAAGTGTTAAGAAGGAGCAAGGAAGTGGAAGCAATATGGGCACGAAGGAAAGACGCCCCGAAAGCCTAGCTAAGGTTAAGGTAATCTATTTGGTCCCCTTTGGGGCGCTGCTTCCCATAACATAGGAAGGGAGAACCTAACCCCATAGCCTATGGTCCCTCCTCTGCCCCTGAGAGGGTACCGCAAGGTTCTCTGAACTACTAACGTCAGAGTACACGAGGCTGCAAAGAAGTTACAATAAAGTTTATGTAATTCCTTAGGACTAAGGCTATTGCACATCTACATAAATCGGTCTATCAACATATATAAATAAAAGCAGTGATTGCATAGAAATACTTCAATCGTGATAATAAATTAGTATCCTTTATTAGCAGAAATTCAATCAACATGTTTCAGAGGAACAGCAAGTCGGAAAAGTGCTAGACAGAACAAAGCAATTAATAGAAGGAAAACTAAAGGAAGCAATTAGGAAGCCCAAGGCTAAGGAACGGTAAGTAGTTCCCGGCACGACACAAACCATAGCTATATATATTGGATGGCTAACAGCACCGAGTATGCGGTTTGAAAATGCGACATGGAAGTAGAGCTAAAGACAGTGGTTTCCCTGCAGGGCTTTAACGCCGGAACAGACATACAAAGACTAAAGTAAGTAGTAGTTTTCTTTCTTTTTGTCTACAACACGAAATAATAAATTACTATATATACTATACATATAAACAATAAAATTTCTCCAGTTTACACACATAAGGACCTCATGCACAGCTCCAGAGGAACTATAGAGTTAATACAGAAACACTCGTACCTGTAAATACACAAATGGCCTCTTTGTAAGAGACTCACATGACATGTGTCTAGAAGTGTAGGCGTTCCTGATGAACGTGTAGTAGGCGTTACTTAGGTGCCACTGCAAGTCGCCTCGGTCTACAGAAGGGATCTGCACACACTACTTTCATTTATGACCTACCACTGTTGGACTTTCGATATCTGCCCAAAATTTTCATGTGTAACGCGATAACCTTCTTGTGTGAAAGTAATAACCAGTTGAGCGAAACAGGTGATTTCTATGGTAAGTCAATTGGAAAAAGTCGTTTTCATTAAAAATATCGACATAGCTTTAGGAAACTATCGAATGCCCACAACTATTTATGACAACACGGCAAGATGGGTGCTGTTGAAAGAAGGGTGCTCTATTAGTCCGTCCAATTATAGTTAATTGCAAGACTTGAACTAAAACGTCGGAGCCCGTTGGTGTACTTAGCAGAGAAAATACAAAAAAACTAACAGAAGCAAAATTTTAAAAGGCACTAGGTTAAATCACTGAAATGTGAATCGACAGAGATAACGGACGCAGTACCGAACGTTCGGTGTCTAGCGGTAGCATAGAAAGCTTAGCAGCAATAAGGGAGGTACGTCAATGAACAGTAGCACTAGAGATCAGCTCCTAATTGGGCCGAAACTAACGTACGTATATTATATCCGAGACTGAATATATTTGCACGTTAGCACAGAGGCAGAAACCACATTTATGTTACAGAGAATATAGCAACTCGTCACGTTATCGACAGCCGCTCGCAAGCCATGATCAAACATAAATCAAAATAACAACAAATAAAAAACTATTAGAATAAGAAAAAAGGTCGTTACCACAAAATACAACGTAACGCAAACACAAGGCTTACCTAATAAACAACATCATTGGAATGATGGACAAGCTCTTTCGTTTTTGGCAGTACGGAAGTGAACAAACGACAGGGCAGCAGTGGCGTAGCGCCGTACTACTATAGCTACTACTATTGGTCAAAGCTATGATACGCAATGTACAGTAGCCACTACTGTTTGCTACATAAATATGTCGGTATTCTTAAGTTAGCACTTTAGCTGTAATGTGAACCATGACCACCAAGGGACAAGAGACTTGTCACTAAGGCGAGTCGACAACCAGGGTTGCAGGGTAGGAGTCGGAATCAGAAACTCGTTTGCCCAATCCGACTCCGCAACTTTGTTAAGAACACCAGCTACTGCAAAGCTTGGATGAATTGACCCTCGTGGCAGAATAAGCCATGAATAGGCACAACCTGCGCTTATGTATTTACTTGGCTGTATTCAGAGGGCCCCTGTTCGAGTCATTATTATTATTATAATGAGTAGTTTAAGCCTGCGTTTCTACAACAATGGCGATCTAACAGAGGAAGAAGCAAGGGACATACAGTATGACGATAGAAATATTGGGAACCCATGCACGAAGGTGTTCCCACACAGGATCAACGCGCATGGGAACAGCAAGTCAGGAAAGAAGAGGAAGATCAGAATAGGTGAGATGTAATGGATGATATAAACAAACTGAGCATTTAACAAACACGGTAACACAACACAGAGTGCTGTTAGAGACGGAACAAGGTGCGGTTTTTGGTATATAAAAGCTATGGAAACCTATTTGTGAAGGCTTGAGACGGCAGCTAATGAATGAGCAGAATACCTCACACATGACACAGAGGCTAACGGGCACTTTGTACGTCTCCCTAGGCTACTCAAGACCCACAGCGTGCTTACAGCGACTCACAAAGTTGCGTCGAAAGAAGTACTATACAAATAAATATCAAAAATTGTAGAAAAATAATTTAAAATGTGAAATCGAATAATTATAATGCCAATATACTCGTAGTCAGATATGCTTAAAGCTGCACAAGACTCACGGCATAAATTCAGGAGTGAATAATGTGTTGAATATAGCTATGTCTACGACAGAAAAATAATTTAAAATGTAAAATCGAACAACTATGTGGTTAACATAGGAGTAATATGGTCCTTTTTGACAATGCTACTTTAACTACAACCTTTGCAGACCATACACCACAAAGCTATAGGGATAATAAACAGCTCTATTGTTTGTTACAGCGGAAGAGGCGCCTACAAAAGAAGCACCAAGTCCTAGGTCAGGCACTGCAGCTGGTGCCAACAGTAAACTAGCAGCAGCAGCCGCCAGACACCAGAGTAGTTAGGCTTATACATTGCAACTTCCCAGTACGAATTGATCACAGTCCACGATCGAATTACCTGGAACTCATACAGGCAACACAGGTAGGAGGGAGACTGTGGGTGCTATGTGCTGACTAGCGGCAGCTAGTAGGTAGTTCGCTCGTACTACAGATTTTCGGTTGTATTTCAGACATAAGTACTCACCAAAGCACACTTGCATAATGGCGCGAGTGTTGTTGTACTGCAATGCAACTCACCACCACGGTTAGCTACAATATATACGTTACCAAATATAATATAAGGACTAGCTCCATTTGGGATCATAACCTTTCCAATTATTGTTAGGGGCAAGGTAGAAACGGCGATTTTGGTACATGAAGGTCACTACTCCCCTGTAGCCTGTACGGGGCACGCCAGCCTGCGGAGAAAAGACAAAGTGAATTAGATAGAAATAAAAGGGTGGGTCGCTGAGCCTCCTCGGGTGTGCAGCTGATGAGATGAGGACTTGAAGAGGAAGGGAAATGAGTTAAATCGGCAAACATGTGAAACCCAAGCAGAAGTTTTCCCCCAATGGACTGCTGGGCGTGGGGGCAGTAACTCGGGAAAGAAAGAGGAATGTAGAAAAGCAAGATTTGTAGGAGAAAGGAGGAATCAAAGTGAGTACAAAATTGTCCCGAAGGCCTTGAAAGGTCCCATGGAAGCGAGACCTCAAATTCCTCCGATCCTAAAAATGTCCGACTCAGATTCTTTCTAAACAAATAGGCTAATTTTCACCTACTCCGAGTCCGACTCCAGTGATAAGCGAGTTGCAGACTCACACTCCAAGTCCCTAACCCTCCAGCGAATGCTGTGATCCAAAGAGAGGAAGAAAGGAGGGACAAGTAGTATGTTACACAAAGCGATGAGTACAGAAAGTAAGAAATGAAGATGAAGCGAAGCAGTGGACAAATGGACGACTTCGGAGACTGTGTTAGTTTGCTCGTAGTAAACAAGTTTGCCAACGCAGCGATTCTAAGCTGCAATGTACCCCGAGGGCTAAATACGGTATTTGTTCTCGCCATCGCTGCCGGGAGGGTGGTTGGTCTCGAGATTTGACGTCGAAATCATCTAGTTGCGTTCCATTCCTCAAAATCTGGTCAGTGCGCAACGCCTGGCAAGGAATGTTTTTTTTTTTTTAAATAAGGCACAAAGCATCTCATAGAGAAGATTAAAGAAATGAAAAGAGGACAGAAGCAAGGCACATGTGTGTGGAGCGCCCTCTGCATGGTCCCCGACACAGCAGCGGATAGTTTAGCGGCACGGATCGCCTACCGCTTTCAGCGGCCCACCTCACAGAACAGAATAGGAAGCACACAAGACCTAGCACCTCGACAAGCTAACCTTATCGTCGGAATTGTCTCCAAATGCTGCAACCCACGCAGTAAGACATTCGGGCTCACCCTTGAGACGTGAGGCCCACAGATACATAATCAGTCAGGGATTTACGGCGAATGAAAGAAGCATAGAGAACTCGAACGGAATGATGTCCCAAGGGCCCAAGTGAGGTTAAAGCAACTAACAGTGGAGTCCACCAGGGACCACGACTCTTCATAACATAGAGCGGCAACCCTCACAGACCAACCATAAAAGGGTTGAGGTGACTGTGACTCCCAAAACAGCAGGGATTGTTTAGCGCATACAGGTTTTAAATGAGGGCATTACTATTATATTGAATAGTTTAAGTATCCGTTTCCACAACAATGGCAATCTAACAGAGGGAGGAGCAAGGGAAATATTGCTAGTAGGTCGATAGAAATGGGGAACCCAAGCACGAGCGTGCTCGCACACAGGATCCAGGGGCATGGCAACTGAAAGTCGGGAAAGAAGAGGAAGAACAGAATAAAGCATGAGCATGTAGGAGTATAAACGGAGAAGAAGCAAAGTGGGCACGAAAGACTTGCGAAGGCCAATCTTACTGCTTTATTTCTTTTTTATTTTAATAAGCGGCTACTACTGAGGACTCCTTGCAAACAGCCCTTTTTCATTTAATTGCCTAGACACAATGTCTTGAAACCTAACTACAATATTTCATTTTCCCAGTTGTACACCTATCTTTTAGTCCAAGGACTGTAGTTTTTCAGGTTAACCAGATTACTTTCTATTAGGTTGGCCTCCAAGTTTCATCATAGAGTATCAAAAATTCAACACTTTTCGAACGTCGAACCTTAGCAGCAATTTGTTCAATTGTGCGATATTCCTCTCTTAGATTCACAATTTCGCAGCTACAGCTACTGTCCCTCCTTTACACGAGGCGACAAATGCTGCAGTGAAGAGAAACAACTAACACATTCTTATCTTTTGCTGCGTTTATCAGAAACTGGGATAATTAGAGATTGTCACTCCCATTTTTTCACGTTTCCATCAATTTTGAACAATTAGAAAAAGAGTACATTTAAAATAACTTCGTATTAGTACTGTAACCGATAACTAGAGGCATCATTCCATAGTTCTATGTTTACGATCAGACAAAATCTAAGAAACAATCTGTCACTACCTACATTAATAGGTGAAGGGTTTATATTTTGTAATTCTTAATTTTAGACGGCACTGTTTATGTACCGGTATCGTGTACGGGGCATACCCGTCTACATTTTGAGACATTATCCATGCACAGATCACACGGACAAAGCTTAGTTTCGATTATTCCTCTATTTCAGGCAGCTGTGCGGCGTTGCTATTACAGTATTAGCTAGCTAACATATATCTTACAGAGCGCTGAAGAGCCGGGTGTCTTCAATACCAAAGAAGGCAAACGCAGGAAAGTGTCAAAATACTGATGTAAATAAAAAGCATACCTTAAAATCGTCCATAAGACCGAGTGCCTTGGTAGTTTTCTTGAAAATATCCTTGGTATGGTAGATGAGGCGGTACTCTCCTCCCTCAGGCAGTATGCCCGACTTGGCTTGGGCCAGTGACACCACCTCCGCAGCCTGCACTCTTCTCTCAAACGCCGCGTCGTATTCAGACTGTGGGCAACACATCACACTTGGTGTACAGGATTGTAGAACTTTATGAATTAGTCTAAGCCACTTTAGACACAATGTTATCATTATTATAATGAGGGTTTTCCCGCCGTATCAGAAATGAAGACTATATAACAGCGATCCAATTATGGTTAAGAAGTAGAGTCGAACTCAGATGAGTTCTTTTAGTACAATCTCGGCCAGGTGCACCATGTCTGGCAGGAAATAAGGCGCGAGCACTTCTAACCCTACACGGCTCGGCCGAACGTAATCGCTCAGCCATGCGGCGCAGGGAAAGTGACAAAAAACGAAAAGAGAAGAAGACAGAAGAAAGCGAACACTCGTGCGGGGAGGTCCCTTCCGTGGCCCCCCACACGGGAACAGATAGGAGTCCCATGGGATGGGTCGCTTACCACCATTCGGCGGCCCACCTCGCGGAACAGAAGGGAAACATAGAAGACCTACCTAACTCTACAAAACT